>RXON01002843.1:0-26872 GCA_009667805.1 Leptobrachium leishanense | reverse complement strand
CATCGCTACTGCTCCAGAAAGTGCATCCAAAAAGCAGTCCTTTACTCTGCATTATCTTGAGAAAAGTCCTGGAGGGGACTGAAACGTCAATCCATGCAACAATAAATATTTTATATTGCATTCCTAAATCTTTGTGTGCATCTGGATTTTTCTTTATATATCTTTATATATACAGTATATATATATGTATATTAATGGCAGTAAGCAATTGATGATCTAAAGTGATCACTTCTTTTTTCCGTTATAGTAGATCTGTGTACACTACAGTAAAAGGAACATGATTATCAATGATTGTTAATAGTGAGTGTGATCACTTATGTCACATTCACTGTACACAGATCACATCTATGAATGACAACAATATATCTCTCAGCTGCTATATGAGACCTCCTGATCCTGTAGTACAGACCTTGCCCTGGCTGGATGGCAGGTGTATCCATACAATGAAAAAAGTATATACTTGCCTGCAGAAGGGAAACCCTTTGGTTTTAGCAGCATGAGGAATGCTGCCCCTGTCCAGATTCAGTTTCCCTGGGTCCTGCAGCTCACCACATGCAGCATTAAGGGCCTGAAGCCCTGGAATACCAGGAGCTCATGGCATTCCCGGTCACTCAGCCCTGCACGTTCGCAGGCCGGCTGCTAACTCCTCCAGCCCTGGCTGATATCACAGGGGATGCTCTCCCTCTGCAGACAAGCGCCCCCTGCAGATCAGATGCAGTCCAGTGTCCTCTTCTCTCAACACTTGTCTTGATCACTCTCCTGCACCCCAGGCCTTGGGTACAGGAGGCGTGGTCAGTCTCTGCCAGCCCCTGATTGATCTTACAGTGGCCTCCATGTCCAAGACCAATTGCTGATCTGAGGATTAAAAAATAAAGTGCAGCGGCGGCAAAAAAATGCTGCTCTCCTGGAATTTTCCACTTGGAGCAATCACTCCAGCGTGCATCATGGTTGGGCTGGCCCTGAGAGTGTGCAATAGAAACCAGATTGATGGTGTGGCAGACATTATTTGGTGTACCGTTTCAAGGTGGTTTTTTTCATTTCGGGTCATTTCGGGCCGTTTTCCTTTCGATTAGATTCGAAATTTCGGATTTCGGAAATCGATTTTTTTTAAATGCTAAAAATAAAGAGATTCTTTACTGCAGAATATTATAAGCAACGGTTTATTAGATATTTAATTAAAACGGGAAAATTTTTAACATTGAAGCCTATGAGGTAAAACATTTCCCACACCTTTTTTAACATTTGAAATGAACTATCAAATGGATATCCATTTGATAGTTCATTTCAAATTCGATAGTAAGTCGATATCCAAATCGGTGCACATTTCTTTATTTAAAAAAAAAATTACTTTATTTTCATTGTTTCCTGTCCTCCAGGGCAGTGCCCGGACCCCCATACACCTTTTATGGCCAATATCTTGCATATATGCCCTCTTGGAGGGCACTTTAAAATTCAAACTTTTGAGCACCATAGACTTGCATTGAGTTTAAATCGTGTTCTCGTTCGAATTCTAACTTTTTCAAAAGTTCGAGTTCGAATGCGAGCCGAACACGGGGGTGTTCCACCCATTACTACTGTACAGGTGCTGCCAGGCCATGTGAGGATTCATATGCTGCATTAATTATACTATAGAAGTGCTGCCCGGGAGTGTGCGGACTCATATTCTGCATTATTATACTGTAGAGGTGCTGCCCGTCAGTGTGCGGAATCATATGCTGCATTATTATACTGTAGAGGTGCTGCCCGGCAGTGTGCGGAAACATATGCTGCATTAATTATACTGTAGAGGTGCTGCCCGGCATTGTGCGGAATCATATGCTGCAACTATCGAACTTGAATTGAACAATCAACTGGATATCAAGTAACTATCGAATTTGATTGAAATGATACAAAATTACGGAATCAGTAATGGAACCGAAAAATACAATGTCCGAAATGACCGAAATGAACTGAAATCATGAATGGAACGAAAATTACTTGCGATTTTACAAATTTCACATTCATACGAAATAAAGAAAATATTTTGTTTCAGATCGGAAAAAGTTTTGGATGCTGTGTATTTCGGTGCTGATCCAACATGGAACATCGGACTAATCCAAAGCACCGAATTGGCCCGATTCATGAAAAAAATGAATCGGTTTGAATCGAAACGCACATCTCTATTAAATATTAAGCTGTGTCCCGATTTTGTACTTGAGTCAAATTAAACAGTGAAATGAAATTAATTTGCTTCATAAAGTCCTTTACTTGTATTGTAAATTAAAATCAATTTGATAGTTGATATCAATTCAAAATTTGATTTCAAATTCGATAGTTGATATTGGGAAATGTTGTATCCCATAGGCTTCAATGTTAAAAATATTCCAGTTTTAATTCAATGTCTAATAAACCATTGCTCATAATATTCTACAGTAAAAGTCTCCTTATTTTTAGATTTTTTAGGATCTTTTAAGCATTTTAAAAAACAACTTTTTTTTTATCCATTCGAAGCAGGGTCTGCCTTAATACCATCAAAAAGCTGAGCATAGAACTGGGTGAAGGTGTCCGCAATCGAGATGGGATCGAGCGCAGGGGGACAACCAGGGCGGTGAATCTTCAACACAAAGCTCCTCTGACGAATGCCTCTCAGTTTACGTAGGGATGAGCCGAACACCCCCCGAGTTCAGCTCGGGCCCGAACCCGAACGTTCCATATGTTCGGGTCCGAACCCGAACTCGAACTCCATGCAAGGCTGAAAATTCGTTTTTTAGAGTGCCCTCCAAGAGGGCATATATGCTAGGTATTTGTCATAAAAGGTGTATGGGGGTCCGAGTAGTGCCCTGGGGGACAGGAAACAAGGACAAAAAGTAAAAAAAAAAACGTTTTTAAAGGGACAGTGAGTTTTCAATGAAATAAGGGTTAAAAATAAAAATGAAAAATTCCTTCAAATATCATGCCTAGGAGGTCCCCATAACCTGCCCGTGAAGCGGCGGATTTCGAGGATGTATAGAAACACTTAAAAACAAAAAAAATGACATTTCAAATGACGGTAAATGCTTTTCCTTTAATCTATCCATAAACAACTGCTTGGGGCGGCAGTCTGTATGAAAAGAGGAGACATTTTCTGACACGCAGAAAAAGTTTACTGATTTTTTTGGCTAAATTATTGTGAAACTTATGCAGGCTTTGGATGAAAGTAACAATAGGTGCTTCAAAATTGGTCCTTTAGCGTCCCCAACAGTGCCGTCACACCGTAACCCCTCTGAGGATATGAATCTGATACAGGCGTCAGTGGCAGTGCACCCTTATATTGTGCTTTTGGTGCCAGGCCTGCAAGTACTATCATACAGTAACCCCTTTGTGGTATTGTGTAAGAATGCAGGGGTGAATCTTGCGGTCCTATATTAAAAAGATATGCATCTGGTTAAGGAGTCAGTGCACCCAGATATTCTGCCTTTGGTGCAAGACTGCCAGGCCAGCAAGTATCATCATACAGTAACCCCTCTGTAGTATTGTGGAAGAATGCAGGGGCGGACCTTGCGGTCCTATATTAAAAAGATATGCATCTGGTAAAGGTGTCAGTGCACCCAGATATTCTGCCTTTGGTGCAAGACTGCCAGGCCAGCAAGTGTCATCATACAGTAACCCCTCTGTGGTATTGTGGAAGAATGCAGGGGTGGACCATGTGGTCCTATATTGAAAAGTTTTTATCTGGTAATGGGTGTCAGTGCACCCAGATATTGTGCATTTGGTGCCAGGCCAGCAATTATCATCATACAGTAACCCCTCTGTAGTATTGTGGAAGAATGCAGGGGTGGACCATGTGGTCCTATATTGAAAAGATATGAATCTGGTCAAGGCATCAGTGCTCCAGGATATTCTGCCTTTGGTGCCAGACTGCCAGGCCAGCAAGTACAATCATACAGAACCCCTCTGTAGTATTGTGGAAGAATGCAGGGGTGAACCTTGCGGTCCTATATTAAAAAGATATGATTCTGGTCAAGGCGTCAGTGCACCCAGATATTCTGCCTTTGGTGCAAGACTGCCAGGCCAGCAAGTACAATCATACAGTAACCCCTCTGTGGTATTGTGGAAGAATGCAGGGGTGGACCTTGCGGTCCTATATTATAAAGATATGCATCTGATAAAGGCGTCAGTGCACCCAGATATTGTGCTTTTGGTGCCAGGCCTGCAAGTGCCATCATAATACAGTAACCCCTCTGTGGTATTGTGGAAGAGTGCAGGGTTGGACCCTGCTGTTCAAAAAATTAAAATGATATAAATCTGGCACAGGCGTCAGTGCAGCCAAATATTGTGCCTTTCATGGAAGCAAGTGCCTTCACACCGTAACCCTTTTGTGGTATTGTGGAAGAGTTCAGTGCTGGAGGTTTTGTAAATGCAGAAGAGGACATCCCCGATCAATTCCATTACTTCAGCATCAGGGGATTGATAGCTGCTGATCCAGGACTGATTCATTTTTATAAATGTCAGACGGTCTACAGAGTCGGTGGACAGATGCACTCTTTTGTCTGTGACAAAACCTCCAGCGGCACTGAACGTCCTTTCAGAAAGCACGCTAGATGAAGGGCAACCTAGTAGCTGCATAGCATATTGGCTAAATTCTGGCCAGTGATCCAATCTCAACACCCAGTAAGCCAGTGGATCATCTGCTGGAAAGGTATCCAGGTCTGCCCTTGCCCCTAGGTAGTCCTGCACATATGGTGAAGACGCTGGCAATGGGTGCCTACATTTGAATCCCTGGGCGTCGTGGACTAAAAAAATAAAAAAAATGCATCAGTCAAGCGCCCTGGCCTTCACCACTATTTCCTCTGATCATCCGCAGCCTCAAAAGCACCTGTGTCAGCACTTGGTATCCTACCAGTGCCTGGAAAGGTGTTACACAAGTGTCGCTTTAGAGCGTCCTCAAGTTTTTTCATCCTGTGCTCCCTCTGTGCGGGCAGGATGAGCTCTGCAACTTTATCCTTGATCGTGGATCAAGAAGGGTTTGCAACCATAAACCTCCTTGATAGCACAAATCCTGGGGGTCTTTAGCAGGCTTTGCATATTAGGGAGCCCATCATGCGCGTAGTTTGGAGGTGGCATTAGCTTCCGAGTCTTCCTGGTCAATGAGGATGACCGTATCTTGCACTTCCTCCTCCCAGCCACGCACTAGCCCTTGTGTTTCTGGGGACACAAAAACCTCCCTTGATTAATCCCCACTTCAATGCCCCCACTACTTAAATATTCCTCCTCCTCCTCTGATCTGAGTAGGACCCGCTGGAATGCTGTCTGCGGAAAGAATGGGGCCTTCAGAGCTAGGGAAGGCTCCTCTTCCTCCCGCTGCTCTGCCTCTAGAGCCACATCTATAATTCCCCGCAGAGTGTGCTCCAGCAGGAACACTAAAGGAATTGTGTCACTGATGCATGCACTGTCCCTGCTCACCATCCTCGTTGCCTCCTCAAATGGTGACAGTACAGTGCATGCATCCTTGATCATCAGCCACTGCGGGGGGGGGAAACCAAGTTGACCTGAACCTGTCCTTGTGCCATACTCACACAGGTACTCGTTGATGGCACTCTGCTGCTTGTGCAGACGCTGCAGCATTGCTTAATGTCGAGTTCCACCTGGTGGGCATGTCACAGATCAGACGGTTTGTGGGAAGGTGGAATTCTCTTTGAATTTCTGCCAGGCGAACGCTTGTGTGCTAGGCATGGTACATGCGTCAATTTACCCTTGCGTAGGGTGGAGAGAAGGTTGCTGCCATTATCACAGACGATCACACCTGGCCCTGCAGAGCTGACAGAATTTCTGGCTCTGTGTGGCTCCTGTCCCCTAAACAAACCAGCTCAAGCACAGTATGGCTTCTATTTGCTTGAGCCATTGCGTAGACCCTGTCAAGCGTCGGTTTAACTGCCACTTCGCCAGAGACAGAGAGGGAGGAGGAGGAGGAGGAAGAGGGAGAGGTGGTGGTGGTGGAGCAGACAGACCTCATACAAGCAGCTTTCTGGAGGCATGGTGGATGAACAAGCTCCAGCACAGAGCCCCGTCTTGGATCCCTCCCAGCTGCAATCAGAGTTACCCAGTGTGCCGTGAAGGAAATGTAACGACCCTGTCCATGCTTGCTGGACCACGTGTCTAAAGTCACATGCACCTTGTTGCTGACTGACTTTTCCATTGACTGGATAACATTGTCTTCCACGTGCTGTATAGTGCTGGAATGGCCTTGCGTGAAAAGTAATGGCGTTTTGGAACCTGCCACTGTGGTACAGCACATTCAGCAAATTCACGGAAGGGAGCAGAGTCCACCAGCTGGAAATGCAGCAGCTGCAATGCGAGTAATTTTGCTAAGCTGGCATTTAGACGCTGTGCTTGGGGATGGTTGGGACTATATTTTTTCTTACGCTGCAGCAGCTGCGGCAACGTAATCTGACTGTGTAAATCTTCAGCTGCTGGGATGATGTCACATTGTGAGGAAGGACCTGGTACATCCATTCCTGTAGCATCATCCCTGTCGGTGGAGGTTGTAGGCAATGACATGGCAGGACATACAGTGGGGGTAGAGACAGATGAGGAGGAGGAGGACCTACGCAAAGTTTTGCGCCAACGGGATGTGTGGCAGGTGTGTCGCCTCAAGCACGTGGTACCCAAGTGTCCGGTATCTTTCCCACGCTTAAGCCTCATCTGACATAGATTACAAATAGCAACGCGTGCGCTCTACTGCACATTTTTTAAAGAACTCCCAGACAACAGAGTTCCTGCATGTGTTCGTTGAGACAACAGCGCTCTGCACCGGAGCAGCTCTGACATGTGATGCCTTGGACTGGCTAGTGCTACGGTTGGTCACAGAGGATGTTGTGACTCGTGTTTGCTGTGCCTCCTCCTCCCCCTCTTCCTCACTTAATTCCTCTGTTCGATCAGGCACCCAGGTGGAGTCAGTGACCTCATCATCATTGTCATCATCACCCCCTATCTCCTTGTCACTGGAGCCAACTTGGCAGTATGCTGCAGCTGCTGGGGCAACATGAGTGCCAGTTATTTGTGTGTCATCACTGGCACCCCCTTCCTCTAGGTTGATATACTCCCTTCCTCAACCTCAGAGATTGAATCAAAGCACTGTACTTGCTGTGCATCCTCAAGCAGCATGTCACTGTCATTGCAGTCTAACAATTCAGCTGACTCCTCCGTGTGTGATAGCGAGGCTACGGCAGGATTAGCTGTGGACATGGAGGCTGCATTAGATGTTTTGACAGCTGAGGTGGACTGTAAAGAACTACAAGCCTGGCTGGCAGAGGACTCGGAGGATGAGGATGGCCTGGTTAGCCAATCCACCAAGTCCTCTGTATGTTGCTGCTGCTTAAGACGGCCAGCACCAGTTAGAAAGGACAAGCGTGCCCCTGCAGAGGATGCACCATGTCCACCACGACCAGAGGCACAGCCTCCCGACACAGGGGCTGCTTGCCCTCTTATCTGTGTCTGGGAGCGTCTGCCTGTCCTTTTTGTTCTTTCAGACATGGTGAGTGATATATAGATTAAATATATACCGAACTCTGATTCAACTCTGGTATAAAGATTAAAAATTTCCAGAACTCTGGTATAACTCAGTAAGACACCCTGGTAGCTGGCAGTGAGAAGACACAGATTACAATTCCCAGAAACCTCCTATAAATCAGTGAGACCCCCTGATGGGTGCCAGTGACAAGAGACAAACTACGATTTGCAGAAATCTGATACAAGTCAGTGAGACCCCCTGATAGGACCCCCTGATAGCTGGCAACAGTGACAAGACACAGATTACAATTCGCAGAAACCTATTAAAATGCAGTGTGACCCCCTGATGGGTGGGAGTGAGAAGACACAAATTACAAATCTCAGAAACCTCTTATAAATCAGTGAGACCCCTTGATGGGTGGCAGTGAGAAGCCACAGATTACAAGTCTCAGAAACCTCCTATAACTCAGTGAGACACCCTGACGGATGGCAGTGAAACCTCCTATAAATCAATGAGACCCCTTAATGGGTGGCAGTGAAACCTCCTATAAATCAGTGAGACCCCCTGATGGGTGGCAGTGAAACCTCCTATAAATCAGTGAGACCCCTTGATGGGTGGCAGTGAGACGCCACAGATTACAAGTCTCAGAAACCTCCTATAAATCAGTGACACCCAATGATGGATGGCAGTGAAACCTCCTATAAATCAGTAGACCCCTTAATGGGTGGCAGTGAAACCTCCTATAAATCAGTGAGACCCCCTGATGGGTGGCAGTGAAACCTCCTATAAATCAGTGAGACCCCTTGATGGGTGGCAGTGAAACCTCCTATAAATCAGTGAGACCCCTTAATGGGTGGCAGTGAGAAGCCACAGATTACAAATCTCAGAAACCTCTTAAAAATCAGTGAGACCCTTTGATGGGTGGCAGTGAAACCTCTTAAAATCAGCGAGACCCCTTAATGGGTGGCAGTGAAACCTCCTATAAATCTGTGACACCAATTGATGGGTGGCAGTGAGAAGACACAAATTACAAATCTCAGAAACCTCTTATAAATCAGTGAGACCCCTTGATGGTTGGCAGTGAAACCTCCTATAAATCAGTGAGACCCCTTGATGGGTGGCAGTGAGAAGCCACAGATTACAAATCTCAGAAACCTCTTATAAATCAGTGAGACCCCTTGATGGTTGGCAGTGAGAAGCCACAGATTAATAGTCTCAGAAACCTCTTATAAATCAGTGAGACCGCTTGATGGGTGGCAGTGAAACCTCCTATAAATCAGTGAGACCCCTTGATGGGTGGCAGTGAAACCTTGTATAAATCAGTGAGACCCCTTGATGGGTGGCAGTGAGAAGCCACAGATTACAAATCTCAGAAACCTCCTATAAATCAGTGAGACCCTTTGATGGGTGGCAGTGAGAAGCCACAGATTACAAATCTCAGAAACCTCTTATAATTCAGTGAGACCCCTTGATGATTACAAGTCTCAGAAACCTCCTATGAATCAGTGAGACCCCTTGATGGGTGGCAGTGAGAAGCCACAGATTTCAAATCTCAGAAACCTCCTATAAATCAGTGAGACCCTTTGATGGGTGGCAGTGAGAACCCACAGATTACAAATCTCAGAAACCTCTTATAAATCAGTGAGACCCCTTGATAGGTGGTAGTGAGAAGCCACAGATTAAAAGTCTCAGAAACCTCTTATAAATCAGTGAGACCCCTTGATGGGTGGCAGTGAAACCTCCTATAAATCAGTGAAACCCCTTGATGGGTGGCAGTGAGAAGCCACAGATTACAAATCTCAGAAACCTCCTATAAATCAGTGAGACCCCCTGATGGGTGGCAGTGAAACCTCTTATAAATCAGTGAGACCCCTTGATGGGTGGCAGTGAGAAGACACAGATTACAAATCTCAGAAACCTCTTATAAATCAGTGAGACCACCTGATGTGTGGCAGTGAAACCTCCTATAAATCAGTGAGACCCCCTTATGGGTGGCAGTGAAACCTCCTATAAATCAGTCAGACCCCTTAATGGGTGGCAGTGAAACCTCCTATAAATCAGTGAGACCCCTTGATGGGTGGCAGTGAGAAGCCACAGATTACAAATCTCAGAAACCTCTTATAAATCAGTGAGACCCCTTGATGGGTGGCAGTGAAACCTCCTATAAATCAGTGAGACCCCTTAATGGGTGGCAGTGAAACCTCCTATAAATCAATGAGACCCCCTGATGGGTGGCAGTGAAACCTCCTATAAATCAGTGAGACCCCCTGAAGGGTGGCAGTGAAAATTCCAATAAATCAGTGAGACCCCTTAATGAGTGGCAGTGAAACCTCTTTTAAATCAGTGAGGCCCCTTGATGGGTGGCTGTGAAACTTCCTATAAATCAGTGAGACCCCCTGATGGGTGGCAGTGAAACCCCTATAAATCAGTGAGACCCCTTAAATTGGTGGCAGTGAAACCTCCTATAAATCAGTGAGACCCCCTGATAGGTGGCAGTGAAACCTCCTATAAATCAGTGAGACCCCCTGATGGGTGGCAGTGAAACCTCCTATAAATCAGTGAGACCCCTTAATGGGTGGCAGTGAAACCTCCTATAAATCAGTGAGACCCTCTGATGGGTGGCTGTGAAACCTCCTATAAATCAGTGAGACCCCCTGATGGGTGGCAGTGAAACCTCCTATAAATCAGTGAGACCCCCTGATGGGTGGCAGTGAAACCTCCTATAAATCAGTGAGACCCCTTGATGGGTGGCAGTGAGAAGCCACAGATTACAAATCTCAGAAACCTCCTATAAATCAGTGAGACCCTTTGATGGGTGGCAGTGAGAAGCCACAGATTACAAATCTCAGAAACCTCCTATAAATCAGTGAGACCTTTTGATGGGTGGCAGTGAGAAGCCACAGATTACAAATCTCAGAAACCACTTATAATTCAGTGAGACCCCTTGATGATTACAAGTCTCAGAAACCTCCTATAAATCAGTGAGACCCCCTGATGGGTGGCAGTGAAACCTCCTATAAATCAGTGAGACCCCTTGATGGGTGGCAGTGAGAATCCACAGATTACAAATCTCAGAAACCTCCTATAAATCAGTGAGACCCTTTGATGGTGGCAGTGAGAAGCCACATATTACAAATCTCAGAAACCTCTTATAATTCAGTGAGACCCCTTGATGGGTGGCAGTGAGAAGCCACATATTACAAATCTCAGAAACCTCTTATAAATCAGTGAGACCCCTTGATAGGTGGTAGTGAGAAGCCACAGATTAAAAGTCTCAGAACCTCTTATAAATCAGTGAGACCCCTTGATGGGTGGCAGTGAAACCTCCTATAAATCAGTGAAACCCCTTGATGGGTGGCAGTGAGAAGCCACAGATTACAAATCTCAGAAACGTCCTATAAATCAGTGAGACCCCCTGATGGGTGGCAGTGAAACCTCCTATAAATCAGTGAGACCCCTTAATGGGTGGCAGTGAAACCTCCTATAAATCAGTGAGACCCTCTGATGGGTGGCTGTGAAACCTCCTATAAATCAGTGAGACCCCCTGATGGTGGCAGTGAAACCTCCTATAAATCAGTGAGACCCCCTGATGGGTGGCAGTGAAACCTCCTATAAATCAGTGAGACCTTGATGGGTGGCAGTGAGAAGCCACAGATTACAAATCTCAGAAACCTCCTATAAACCAGTGAGACCCTTTGATGGGTGGCAGTGAGAAGCCACAGATTACAAATCTCAGAACCTCCTATAAATCAGTGAGACCTTTTGATGGGTGGCAGTGAGAAGCCACTGACTACAAATCTCAGAAACCACTTATAATTCAGTGAGACCCCTTGATGATTACAAGTCTCAGAAACCTCCTATAAATCAGTGAGACCCCCTGATGGGTGGCAGTGAGAATCCACAGATTACAAATCTCAGAAACCTCCTATAAATCAGTGAGACCCTTTGATGGGTGGCAGTGAGAAGCCACAGATTACAAATCTCAGAAACCTCTTATAATTCAGTGAGACCCCTTGATGGGTGGCAGTGAGAAGCCACATATTACAAATCTCAGAAACCTCTTATAAATCAGTGAGACCCCTTGATAGGTGGTAGTGAGAAGCCACAGATTAAAAGTCTCAGAAACCTCTTATAAATCAGTGAGACCCCTTGATGGGTGGCAGTGAAACCTCCTATAAATCAGTGAAACCCCTTGATGGGTGGCAGTGAGAAGCCACAGATTACAAATCTCAGAAACGTCCTATAAATCAGTGAGACCCCCTGATGGGTGGCAGTAAAACCTCCTATAAATCAGTGAGACCCCCTTATGGGTGGCAGTGAAACCTCCTATAAATCAGTGAGACCCCTTGATGGGTGGCATTGAAACCTCCTATAAATCAGTGAGACCCCTTAATGGGTGGCAGTGAGAAGCCACAGATTACAAATCTCAGAAACCTCTTATAAATCAGTGAGACCCCTTAATGGGTGGCAGTGAAACCTCCTATAAATCCGTGAGACCCCTTGATGGGTGGCAGTGAGAAGACACAAATTACAAATCTCAGAAACCTCTTATGAATCAGTGAGACCACTTGATGGGTGGCAGTGAAACCTCCTATAAATCAGTTAGACCCCTTGATGGGTGGCAGTGAGACGCCACAGATTACAAATCTCAGAAACCTCTTATAAATCAGTGAGACCCCTTGATAGGTGGCAGTGAGAAACCACAGATTACAAATATCAGAAACCTCCTATAAATCAGTGAGACCCTTTGATGGGTGGCAGTGAGAAGCCACAGATTACAAATCTCAGAAACCTCTTATAATTCAGTGAGACCCCTTGATGATTACAAGTCTCAGAAACCTCCTATGAATCAGTGAGACCCCTTGATGGGTGGCAGTGAGAAGCCACAGATTACAAATCTCAGAAACCTCCTATGAATCAGTGAGACCCCTTGATGGGTGGCAGTGAGAACCCACAGATTACAAATCTCAGAAACCTCTTATAAATCAGTGAGACCCTTTGATAGGTGGTAGTGAGAAGCCACAGATTAAAAGTCTCAGAAACCTCTTATAAATCAGTGAGACCCCTTGATGGGTGGCAGTGAAACCTCCTATAAATCAGTGAAACCCCTTGATGGGTGGCAGTGAGAAGCCACAGATTACAAATCTCAGAAACCTAATATAAATCAGTGAGACCCCCTGATGGGTGGCAGTGAAACCTCCTATAAATCAGTGAGACCCCTTGATGGGTGCAGTGAGAAGCCACGGATTACAAATCTCAGAAACCTCTTATAAATCAGTGAGACCCCCTGATGGGTGGCAGTGAAACCCCCTATAAATCAGTGAGACCCCCTTATGGGTGGCAGTGAAACCTCCTATAAATCAGTCAGACCCCTTAATGGGTGCAGTGAAACCTCCTATAAATCAGTGAGACCCCTTGATGGGTGGCAGTGAGAAGCCACAGATTACAAATCTCAGAAACCTCTTATAAATCAGTGAGACCCTTGATGGGTGGCAGTGAAAACTCCTATAAATCAGTGAGACCCCTTAATGGGTGGCAGTGAAACCTCCTATAAATCAATGAGACCCCCTGATCGGTGGCAGTGAAACCTCCTATAAATCAGTGAGACCCCCTGATGGGTGGCAGTGAAACCTCCTATAAATCAGTGAGACCCCTTAATGGGTGGCAGTGAAACCTCCTATAAATCAGTGAGACCCCTTGACGGGTGGCAGTGAAACCTCCTATAAATCAGTGAGACCCCCTGATGGGTGGCAGTGAAACCCCCTATAAATCAGTGAGACCCCTTAATGGGTGGCAGTGAAACCTCCTATAAATCAGTGAGACCCCCTGATGGGTGGCAGTGAAACCTCCTATAAATCAGTGAGACCCCCTGATGGGTGGCAGTGAAACCTCCTATAAATCAGTGAGACCCCCTGATGGGTGGCAGTGAGACCTCCTATTAATCAGTGAGACCCCTTAATGGGTGTCAGTGAAACCTCCTATAAATCAGTGAGACCCTCTGATGGGTGGCAGTGAAACCTCCTTTAAATCAGTGAGACCCCCTGATGGGTGGCAGTGAAACCTCCTATAAATCAGTGAGACCCCTTGATGGGTGGCAGTGAAACCTCCTATAAATCAGTGAGACCCCTTAATGGGTGGCAGTGAAACCTCCTATAAATCAGTGAGACCCATTGATGGGTGGCAGTGAGAAGACACAGATTACAAATCTCAGAAACCTCTTATAAATCAGTGAGACCCCTTGATGGGTGGCAGTGAAACCTCCTATAAATCAGTGAGACCCCTTAATGGGTGCAGTGAAACCTACTATAAATCTGTAAGATCCCTTGATTTGTGGCAGTGAGAAGACACAAATTACAAATCTCAGAAACCTCTTATAAATCAGTGAGACCCTTGATGGGTGGCAGTGAAACCTCCTATAAATCAGTGAGACCCCTTGATGGGTGGCAGTGAAACCTCCTATAAATCAGTGAGACCCCTTGATGGGTGGCAGTGAGAAGCCACAGATTACAAATCTCAGAACCTCCTATAAATCAGTGAGACCCTTTGATGGGTGGCAGTCAGAAGCCACAGATTACAAATCTCAGAAACCTCTTATAATTCAGTGAGACCCCTTGATGATTACAAGTCTCAGAAACCTCCTATAAATCAGTGAGACCCCCTGATGGGTGGCAGTGAAACCTCCTATAAATCAGTGAGACCCCTTGATGGGTGGCAGTGAGAAGCCACAGATTACAAGTCTCAGAAACCTCCTATAAATCAGTGAGACCCCCTGATTCATGGCAGTGAAACCTCCTATAAATCAGTGAGACCCCTTAATGGTGGCAGTGAAACCTCCTATAAATCAGTGAGACCCCCTGATGGGTGGCAGTGAAACCTTCTATAAATCAGTGAGACCCCTTGATGGGTGGCAGTGAAACCTCCTATAAATCAGTGAGACCCCTTAATGGGTGGCAGTGAGAAGCCACAGATTACAAATCTCAGAAACCTCTTATAAATCAGTGAGACCCTTGATGGGTGGCAGTGAAACCTCCTATAAATCAGTGAGACCCCTTAATGGGTGGCAGTGAAACCTACTATAAATCTGTAAGATCCCTTGATTTGTGGCAGTGAGAAGACACAAATTACAAATCTCAGAAACCTCTTATAAATCAGTGAGACCCCTTGATAGGTGGTAGTGAGAAGCCACAGATTAAAAGTCTCAGAAACCTCTTATAAATCAGTGAGACCCCTTGATGGGTGGCATTGAAACCTCCTATAAATCAGTGAAACCCCTTGATGGGTGGCAGTGAGAAGCCACAGATTACAAATCTCAGAAACGTCCTATAAATCAGTGAGACCCCCTGATGGGTGGCAGTGAAACCTCCTATAAATCAGTGAGACCCCCTTATGGGTGGCAGTGAAACCTCCTATAAATCAGTGAGACCCCTTGATGGGTGGCATTGAAACCTCCTATAAATCAGTGAGACCCCTTATTGGGTGGTAGTGAGAAGCCACATATTACAAATCTCAGAAACCTCTTATAAATCAGTGAGACCCCTTGATGGGTGGCAGTGAAACCTCCTATAAATCTGTGAGACCCCTTGATGGGTGGCAGTGAGAAGACACAAATTACAAATCTCACAAACCTCTTATAAATCAGTGAGACCCCTTGATGGGTGGCAGTGAGAAGCCACAGATTAAAAGTCTCAGAAACCTATTATAAATCAGTGAGACCCCTTGATGGGTGGCAGTGAAACCTCCTATAAATCAGTGAGACCCCTTGATGGGTGGCAGTGAAACCTCCTATAAATCAGTGAGACCCCTTGATGGGTGGCAGTGAGAAGCCACAGATTACAAATCTCAGAAACCTCCTATAAATCAGTGAGACCCTTTGATGGGTGGCAGTCAGAAGCCACAGATTACAAATCTCAGAAACCTCTTATAATTCAGTGAGACCCCTTGATGATTACAAGTCTCAGAAACCTCCTATAAATCAGTGAGACCCCCTGATGGGTGGCAAGTGAAACCTCCTATAAATCAGTGAGACCCCTTGATGGGTGGCAGTGAGAAGCCACAGATTACAAGTCTCAGAAACCTTCTATAAATCAGTGAGACCCCCTGATGGATGGCAGTGAAACCTCCTATAAATCAGTGAGAGACCCCTTAAAGGGTGGCAGTGAAACCTCCTATAAATCAGTGAGACCCCCTGATGGGTGGCAGTGAAACCTTCTATAAATCAGTGAGACCCCTTGATGGGTGGCAGTGAAACCTCCTATAAATCAGTGAGACCCCTTAATGGGTGGCAGTGAGAAGCCACAGATTACAAATCTCAGAAACCTCATATAAATCAGTGAGACCCCTTGATGGGTTGGCAGTGAAACCTCCTATAAATCAGCGAAACCCCTTAATGGGTGGCAGTGAAACCTACTATAAATCTGTAAGATCCCTTGATTTGTGGCAGTGAGAAGACACAAATTACAAATCTCAGAAACCTCTTATAAATCAGTGAGACCCCTTGATGGGTGGCAGTGAAACCTCCTATAAATCAGTGAGACCCCTTGATGGTGGCAGTGAGAAGCACAGATTACAAATCTCAGAAACCTATTATAAATCAGTGAGACCCCTTGATGGGTGACAGTGAGAAGCCACAGATTAAAAGTCTCAGAAACCTCTTATAAATCAGTGAGACCCCATGATGGGTGGCAGTGAAACCTCCTATAAATCAGTGAAACCCCTTGATGGGTGGCAGTGAGAAGCCACAGATTACAAATCTCAGAAACCTAATATAAATCAGTGAGACCCCCTGATGGGTGGCAGTGAAACCTCCTATAAATCAGTGAGACCCCTTGATGGGTGGCAGTGAGAAGCCACGGATTACAAATCTCAGAAACCTCTTATAAATCAGTGAGACCCCCTGATGTGTGGCAGTGAAACCTCCTATAAATCAGTGAGACCCCCTTATGGGTGGCAGTGAAACTCCTATAAATCAGTCAGACCCCTTAATGGTGGCAGTGAAACTCCTATAAATCAGTGAGACCCTTGATGGGTGGCAGTGAAACCTCCTATAAATCAGTGAGACCCCTTGATGGGTGGCTGTGAGAAGCCACAGATTACAAATCTCAGAAACCTCCTATAAATCAGTGAGACCCCTTATGGGTGGCAGTGAGAAGCCACAGATTACAAATCTCAGAAACCTCTTATAATTCAGTGAGACCTTGGATTACAAGTCTCAGAAACCTCCTATAAATCAGTGAGACCCCCTGATGGGTGGCAGTGAAACCTCCTATATATCAGTGAGACCCCTTGATGGTGGCAGTGAGAAGCCACAGATTACAAATCTGAGAAACCTCCTATAAATCAGTGAGACCCTTTGATGGGTGGCAGTCAGAAGCCACAGATTACAAATCTCAGAAACCTCTTTGTCACGGGATGAGCCAGCACTCTCAGCCAGGGGCGGTGCACAGTGACAGTGGTGGCTATGGACACTTAGGTGCGGTGGCACGCACCTAGTTTTGCAAGTACTTTTATTTAGATGTGATTATTGTGTGGTGTAATAAAGTGTCCCCTGTTGGTATTGTGAAATGTAATTCCCTTTGTCTGCCACGCCCGCCGCCATTTTCTGATCACCTCGTGGTTCAGATCAGAATACTCGGATCGTAAAATGGCCGAATCGGCAACTCCCCGATTCGTAACGGCCAATACGAATCGGGGCCAGGGTGCCTCCTGCCAGCGAGGGCCAATGGGACTTGTGTGGGCGGGCAGGGATCCCCATTGTATTCATAAGTGTGTAAAGTGATAAATGCGTGTGTTGTGAAAATAAGGCAGATTTTGCCGTGCATCCAGCTTTGACTGATGTGTCTTTGTCTCCGCCGTACTTTCGCATCTGAGCGTCCCCCGCGATCTCAGGGTACGGTGACTACCACTATGACGGAATGGGATAGTGTTCCGCCTGCGGGTGTGCTCTATCTGCGTGACCCCGTCGCTTACCGCTGGCCCGACTACCGAGTGGCGCGCACTCGGCGTCTCGTGCGGCCTGGCGTGACCCTAGGGTAGGGTTAGCGGGCGGTGGAGGGGACCCCTGCCTGGAACCAGTCCGACCACTGAGGCGCGCAGCACTCAGCGTCCCGAGCAACTGGTTCCCTGACCTGGCGGGTGTGGGACGCCTGGGGGGAATCGGCCCTAGCAGCCGCGGAGAAAGATTCGGATCTTATTGGGAAACGTTTCGGATCTTAGGCGGGAAACGTTTCCGATCCGGGGGCGGGTGTCTCTTCGGATCTTGGGCGGTTGAAGGTTTCGAGTCGGGAAGGGATGGCGGGTCGAATCGGAACTGGAGGGCTTCGGATCGGTATGGGAGGGAGTTTCGGATCTGGCGGGACCAGTGGAGAGTTCGGGTCTTACCGCAATGCCGAAGCGCGGTTCCCGGCGAGGCCGTTCGGTTCGGATCTCCGTCTTCCTCGAATCGAAGCTTCCTGAGCAGCGCCTCTGCCCTGATACTCGATGCAGGGTCAGAGCGCTCGATTCGGATCGTATCCGGGTGGGCACCGTACTCTGAGGCGCGGAGGACACTCAGATCCGAAAATACGGCGGAGAATAAACACACACCAGTCAGAGCTGAATGTACTGCAGAATCTGCCTTTTTTATTTACAGTCCAAGTATTTATTACCTCTGCACACAATTAGAATACAATGGGACTCCTTGCCCGCCCTCCCAGGACCCATTGGCCCTTGGCCTTCAGGGAGTCACCAATTCGGACCGGATGGTCCGAATCGGCCATTTTACGATTCGAACCGGATGGTTCGAATCGGCCATTTTCCGAAACGAGAATTCCAACTGCGCCACACGAATCGGAAAATGGCGGCGAGCAAGGCAAACAAAGGGAAAAGTCATTACACCATAAACCAACGGGGAACACGTTATTAACACCACACAATGTCACATCTAAATAAAACTGGTAAACGGGGTGCGTGCCACCACACCCAAGTGTCCATCTCCCCACTGTCACTGCACCGCCCCTGGCTGAGGGTGCTGGGCCATCCGTGACACTCCTCCCCCTCCCAAGGTCCGACGCACTCGATTGGACCCCACCGGGTCGTACCGAGGTAGTCGGGGCTCCCCAATCCCCTGGTTCCCGGGCCGACTGTCGCGATAACCCATCTGCGTTACCGTTCTGCGACCCGGGCGATATTGGATGGAAAAGTTGAAGGGTTGGAGAGCCAGGCTCCACCGCAGTAGGCGGCCGTTCTCCCCCGCCACTCGGTTGAGCCATACCAAGGGGTTATGGTCGGTCATCACGGTGAAGGACCGACCGTAGACGTAGGGTTGGAGCTTCCGTAGGGCCCAGACCAGGGCCAGGCACTCCTTCTCCACTGCAGCGTACCCCACCTCTCGTGGCAACAGCTTCCGACTAATAAACGCCACCGGATGGTCCCCCCCGTCGTCCCCCACTTGACTCAGGACAGCTCCCAGTCCGAACATGGACGCGTCTGTGTGGACAATAAAACGTTTATTATAGTTGGGAGCTGCCAGCAGGGGCGCTTGGGTCAGGGCGGCCTTCAGCTGCCGGAAGGCCTGTTCGCACTCCGGGGACCACAGGACTTGGCGGGGCAGGGATTTCTTGGTCAGATCAGTCAGGGGTTTGGCCAGGTCGCTGTAATGGGGTACAAATTTTCTGTAGTACCCCGCGGTACCCAGAAAGGCCAGGACCTGGGTCTTGGTCACCCGGGTGGGCCAATCCAGGATAGCCTCTATCTTCGCGGGCTCCGGCCGTTGTATCCCGCCCCACCCGGTGGCCCAGATACTGCACCTCGGCCATCCCCACCCTACACTTCTCCGGCTTCAGGGTCAGGTTGGCGTCCCTAATCCGGCCCAGGACAGTCCCTACATGATCCAGATGTTCCTCCCAGGTCTGGCTATAGATGGCTATATCATCCAGGTACGCGCAAGCGAATCCCTGGAGGCCATCGAGGAGGCGATCGATTAACCGCTGGAAGGTAGCAGGGGCGTTCTTCATCCCGAACGGCATGACTCGAAACTGGTACAGGCCGAACGGGGTGATGAAGGCCGACTTCGGGGTCGCCTCCTCGGCAAGGGGAATCTGCCAATACCCCTTGCACAGATCCACCGTGGTCAGAAAATGACCCCCGGAGATCTGGTCTAGCAACTCGTCGACTCGGGGCATCGGATAAGCGTCCGTAACGGTACAGTCGTTTATCCGCCGATAGTCGACGCAGAACCTGGTTGTACCGTCCTTTTTGGGCACCAGGACCACGGGCGACGCCCATGGGCTGGCCGACGGCTCAATGACACCCAGCTCCAACATCTTCCGGATCTCGGCCCGCATGGACTCGCGGACTGCTTCCGGGATCCGGTAGGCGGGCTGTCGGAGTGGTTTCTGACCGGGTGTGTCCACCTGATGGACGGCCTGGTCCGTATATCCCGGGAGGGCCGAGAAAACCCCCGGATAGGCGAGAAGCAGCTGCCGCGCCTGCGCCTGTTTCTCGGGCCCTAGCTCCTCCCCCAACTGCACCTGCTCCACCCCGGAAGGCTGCTTGGCTACCCCCGGGAGTTCCTCCAAGGGAAAGGGTTCCATCTCCTCGGCCGCCGGCGCGCATATGGCGTCCACCGACTCTGGCCGCTCATGGAAGACCTTCAGCATATTGACGTGGAACGTCCGCTGGATTCTGGTGTCCGCGCAGCTCACAACCACATAGGTGGTATCCCCCAGCTGGGTTACCACCTTGTAGGGACCTTGCCAGGCCGCCTGCAGCTTGTTCTGCCGCTGTGGTTTTAACACCAGAACCTTCTGTCCCACACAGAACGAGCGGCTGCACGCAGCGCGATCGTACCACGCCTTCTGCTGAGCCTGGCCGTCTCCATGTTCTCCTGCACGAACCCCTGGAGGTCCGCCAAGCGCTCCCGCAGCTTCAGGACGTACTCCACCACGGGAACTCCGTCCTCCCGGCGCCCCTTCCCACTGAGCCCTAACCAGATCCAGAGGACCTCGCACCCGGCGTCCATATAGCAGCTCAAAGGGTGAGTACCCGGTGGATTCCTGCGGAACCTCCCGGTAGGCGAACAGCAAGTGGGGAAGATACTTCTCCCAGTCCCTGTTCTCATGCACGAAGCCCGGATGAGCTGCTTCAGGGTCCCATTGAACCGCTCGCACAGCCCGTTGGTCTGGGGGTGATACGGGGCGCTGTGCAGCGCCTTAACGCCACAGAGACGCCAGAGCTGCTGGGTGAGCTCAGCGGTAAACTGGGTACCCTGATCGGATAGGATTTCTCGGGGAAACCCTACCCTCGTGAACACCCTGAGGAGCGCGTCTGCTACGGTGTCCGCCTGGATGTTGGCCAAGGCCACAGCCTCGGGGTACCGGGTGGCATAATCCACTACGGTAAGAATATACCTCTTACCTGTGGCACTGGGCCGTGGCAACGGCCCTACGATGTCAACCGCCACCCGGCTAAAGGGCTCCTGGATAATGGGCATGGGCCGCAAGGGCGCCTTCGGATGGTCCCCAGCCTTCCCAGCTTTCTGGCAAACTGGGCAGGTGCGGCAATAATTCGCGGGTGTCGTTGCTAAGGCGAGGCCAGTAAAACGCGCGCGCCAACCTGTGCCGGGTTTTACTCTGGCCTAAGTGACCTGCAAGGGGGATGTCGTGGGCCAAGCGCAGAAGCTCCTGCCTGGGTCCCTGCGGCACCACCAGCTGCTTCTGCGGAATCTGCTTCTTCTTGGCCCCCTCCCTCACGGTATAACGACCGTACAGCAGCCCATCCTCCCACTCCACTTTGTCTTCCCCCTGACCGTCCAAGCCCTGACCAGCAGCTCAGTCCCGGTAGCCCTGTAATGTGGGGTCGGTTTGCGTCTGGTGGCGCAGCGTCTCCGGGGTACTCCACGGGGAAGGGAGGACAGGCGGAGGGGGAAGAATCGGGTCCCGTCGAGGTCGGGGAGGTGATGGCGGTCTGGGCGGTTGGGAGGGGTCTGGGGTTTTGGGCTGTCGGGAGGGTCGGGGAGGTCGGGAATGGTTGGGGGGTCGCGGAGGCCGGGGAGGTTTGGGAGGTTTGGGAGGTTTGGGAGGTCGGGATGGTGGTGGTGGAGGTCTCACCTGGGTCCCATTCGGAGCGCCCCTGTCTTGTCGTCGGCTCTGTTGCCTAGTGGTAACCGGGGTAGCTGCATCTGTGGAGTAAGCGGAAATGAGCTGCCCCAAATCATTCCCCAGGAGCACCTCGGCCGGCAGTTGTCTCAGCAACCCCACCCGCACCTCCTTCTCCCCATTCCCCCAGTCCAGGTGCACCCGAGCCGTCTCGAGCCGGAGCACTTTTCCTCCCGCCACCCGTACTGCTACAGTGCTCCGCAGGCGGTCGCTTGGCGGAACCAAGTGAGGCCGGACCAGGGTGATAGTAGCCCCGGAGTCTCGCAGCCCCTCAGCAGGCTGCCCATTTATCCACACCGCCTGGCGGTGGTGTCGGCGGTTGTCATCCGCGGCGGCTTGCACGGGGTCGGCTTCGTGCAGCTGCTCCCACCATTCCTCCGGGGCCTCCGGCCACGGAGCTCCGGCGTCGCAACAATGGGCCGCCGGCGATGGCCTGCCGGCCGGCCGGGTCAATTCCGGGCGGTTGGGGCAATGTTGTTTGTAGTGCCCCTCCTGGTTGCACCCGTAACAGCGGACGTTAGCCATGTTGGTGGGCCGGCTGGGAGCCCGTGCTACAGGCGCCCGGACCGCTGGTGGTGGAGGTGGTTGGAGGTAGTGGGGCGGGCAAAACGGGACGGCTGGCCAGGGTCCGCTCCCCCCCCGGCAACTTCCGGGTGTCCGTGTACTCGTCGGCCCAGGTGGCCGCTTGCTGCACCGTATGGGGCTTCTTGTCGCGCACCCACTCTCGGATAGCGGAGGGTGTGTGCTCGAAGAACTGCTCGAGCAGCAGCAGTTGGGTGATCTCGGCCACCGTCTCCGCTTGGCTTCCCGAGAGCCAGGTGCGCAGGTCCCTCTGCAGCCGATGAGCCCACTCCACGTGGGTGGCGCCACTGGGCCGGCGAGAATTCCGGAACTTCGTCCGGCTAGCTTCCGGGGTCACGGCATATCTGCTCAGCAGCGCCTGCTTGACGTGCGAGTAGCTGGTGGCCTCGTCGTCCGGGACCGTACGATAGGCCTCGGCGCGCCCGGCCGCCGGTCAGCTTACTCGCCAGGATCCGAATCCAGTCGGCCGGTGCACGTCATGCACCCGACACAGGCGCTCAAAGTCTTGCAGATAGCTTTCGATCTCTTCCTCGGCCCGGAACTCCTTGAACGCCTGGAACGGCACTTTCCGCCCGGCGTATCGGTCCGAAGGCGAGCGGCTACTCCGCCGGCTTCGCACTTCGGCCAGCCGCAGTTCGTGCACCCGCTCTCTCTCCCTCTCCTCTTCCTGTCCGAGTTCCCGACCCAGCTTCCTCATCTCAGCTTCCGATGGGGCCGGACCCATCATGGAGATCCGCTCCCGCATCTTCCGGCAGAATTCGCTATCCTCGGCCTCAGCGGAACGGCAGCCGGCACTGGGTCCGCGGGCAACGCCGCGAACGCCTCCTCCTGGTCAATTCTCCTCAACTCCTCTATCAGAGTCTCCCGACTCTTGGAGCCCGGGACACCGCCCCGATTCTCCAGCATCCCACGCAGGACGTCCCGCTTGTAGGCAGTATACTTGATCATGATGAGGGTCCCCCTGGGGTCTGCAGAGAGCTATCCCACCGCTGCCACCAGTATGACGGAATGGGATAGTGTTCCGCCTGCGGGTGTGCTCTATCTGCGTGACCCCGTCGCTTACCGCTGGCCCGACTACCGAGTGGCGCGCACTCGGCGTCTCGTGCGGCCTGGCGTGACCCTAGGGTAGGGTTAGCGGGCGGTGGAGGGGACCCCTGCCTGGAACCAGTCCGACCACTGAGGCGCGCGCAGCACTCAGCGTCCCGAGCAACTGGTTCCCTGACCTGGCGGGTGTTGGACGCCCTGGGGGAATCGGCCCTAGCAACCGCGGAGAAAGATTCGGATCTTATTGGGAACGTTTCGGATCTTAGGCGGGAAACGTTTCCGATCCGGGGGCGGGTGTCTCTTCGGATCTTGGGCGGTGAAGGTTTCGAGTCGGAAGGGATGGCGGGTCGAATCGGAACTGGAGGGCTTCGGATCGGTAGGTAGGGAGGGAGTTTCGGATCTGGCGGGACCAGTGGAGAGTTCGGGTCTTACCGCAATGCCGAAGCGCGGTTCCCGGCGAGGCCGTTCGGTTCGGATCTCCGTCTTCCTCGAATCGAAGCTTCCTGAGCAGCGCCTCTGCCCTGATACTCGATGCAGGGTCAGAGCGCTCGATTCGGATCGTATCCGGGTGGGCACCGTACTCTGAGGCCGCGGAGGACACTCAGATCCGAAAATACGGCGGAGAATAAACACACACCGGTCAGAGCTGAATGTACTGCAGAATCTGCCTTTTTTATTTACAGTCCAAGTATTTATTACCTCTGCACACACAATTAGAATACAATGGGACTCCTTGCCCGCCCTCCCAGGACCCATTGGCCCTTGGCCTTCAGGGAGTCACCAATTCGGACCGGAATGGTCCGAATCGGCCATTTTACGATTCGAACCGGATGGTTCGAATCGGCCATTTTCCGAAACGAGAATTCCAACTGCGCCACACGAATCGGAAAATGGCGGCGAGCAAGGCAAACAAAGGGAAAAGTCATTACACCATAAACCAACGGGGAACACGTTATTAACCACCACACAATGTCACATCTAAATAAAACTGGTAAACGGGGTGCGTGCCACCACACCCAAGTGTCCATGTCCCCACTGTCACTGCACCGCCCCTGGCTGAGGGTGCTGGGCCATCCCGTGACAACCACGATACGATCCGAATCGAGCGCTCTGCCCCTGCATCGTGTATCTGGGCAGAGGCGCTGCGTATGAAGATTCGGTTCCCAGATTGCTTGGCAGAGATCCGAACCGAAGGGCGTGGCCGTGTACCGCGCTCCGGTATTGCGAGGGATTGCGGTAAGATCGAATCCCTCGCCCAACCCGCAGATCCGAAGATTCCTTCATTCCCGATCCGATCCGAAAAGTCATCCGCTTGAGATCCGACTGTTACCCGCACCGAGATCGGAAACGTTTCCCGCGAGATTCCGAAACGTTTCCCACAACCGATACGAAGATTCCTCCGCGGCAGAACCGATCTCCACGGACGTCCCACACCCGCAAGGTCAGTGAAACCAGTTGCTCGGGACGCTGAGTGCTGTATGGCTCAGTGGTCGGACTGGTTCTAGGCAGGGGTCCCCTCCACCGCCCGCTAACCCCTTCCCGGGGTCACGCCAGGCCGCACGAGACGCCGAGTGCGCGTCACTCGGTAGTCGGGCCAGCGGTAAGCGACGGGGTCACGCAGATTGAGCACACCCGCAGGCGGAACAACATCTCCATTCCGTCATACTCTTATAATTCAGTGAGACCCCTTGATGATTACAAGTTCAGAAACCTCCTATAAATCAGTGAGACCCCCTGATGGGTGGCAGTGAAACCTCCTATAAATCAGTGAGACCCTATGACGGAATGGGATGTTGTTCCGCCTGCGGGTGTGCTCTATCTGCGTGACCCCGTCGCTTACCGCTGGCCCGACTACCGAGTGACGCACACTCGGCATCTCGTGCGCGCCCTGGCGTGACCCCGGGATGGGGTTAGCGGGCGGTGGAGGGGACCCTTGCCTAGAACCAGCCCGACCACTGAGCCATACGGCACTCAGCGTCCCGAGCAGCTGGTTCACTGACCTTGTGGGTGTGGGACGGTCGTGGGGAATCGGATCTGGCAGCTGCGGAGAAGTGTTCGGATCTTATGTGGGAAACGTTTCGGATCTTATGCGGGAAACATTTCCGATCCGGGGGCGGGTGAATCTCGTATCTCCGGTGAAGGACTTTTCGGATCGGGGATGGATGGAGGATCGGATCGGGGTGGATGGAGTTTCGGATTGGGCGGGATCGGCAAGGAATTTGGTTCTTACCGCAACTCCTCGCAATACCGAAGCGCGGTACACGGCCGCTTCCTTCGGATCGGATCCTCGTCCGATAGCCAGGGAACCAATCTCTTCCGCTGCGCCTGCTCTGATACTCGATGCAGATACAGAGCGCTCGATTCGGTTCGGATCGTCTGGAACACCGCACCTGAGACCGCGAGGGATTCTCAGAATGAAAGTACGGCGGAGAAGTAACCACATCAGACGAGGCTGGATGCACTGCTAAATCTGGCTTTATTATTTACAGTTCGAGCATTTATTAACTTTTCCACAAATTATCATACAATGGGAATCCTTGCCCGCCCTCCCAGGACCCATTGGCCCTTACAGATCGGGGAGTCGCCTCCTCTTATAATTCAGTGAGACCCCTTGATGATTACAAAGTCTCAGAAACCTCCTATAAATCAGTGAGACCCCCTGATGGATGGCAGTGAAACCTCCTATAAATCAGTGAGACCCCTTGATGGGTGGCAGTGAGAAGCCACAGATTACAAATCTCAGAAACCTCCTATAAATCAGTGAGACCCTTTGATGGGTGGCAGTCAGAAGCCACAGATTACAAATCTCAGAAACCTCTTATAATTCAGTGAGACCCCTGATGAGTTACAAGTCTCAGAAACCTCCTATAAATCAGTGAGACCCCCTGATGGGTGGCAGTGAAACCTCCTATAAATCAGTGAGACCCCTGATGGGTGGCAGTGAGAAGCCACAGATTACAAGTCTCAGAAACCTCCTATAAATCAGTGAGACCCCTTGATGGGTGGCAGTTAGAAGCCACAGATTACAAGTCTCAGAAACCTCCTATAAATCAGTGAGACCCCTTGATGGATGGCAGTGAAACCTCCTATAAATCAGTGAGACCCCTTAATGGGTGGCAGTGAAACCTCCTATAAATCAGTGAGACCCCCTAATGGGTGGCAGTGAAACCTCCTATAAATCAGTGAAACACCTTGATGGGTGGCAGTGAAACCTCCTATAAATCAGTGAGACCCCTTAATGGGTGGCATTGAGAAGCCACAGATTACAAATCTCAGAAACCTCTTATAAATCAGTGAGACCCCTTGATGGATGGCAGTGAAACCTCCTATAAATCAGCGAGACCCCTTAATGGGTGGCAGTGAAACCTCCTATAAATTTGTGAGACCCCTTGATGGGTGGCAGTGAGAAGACACAAATTACAAATCTCAGAAACCTCTTATAAATCAGTGAGACCCCTTGATGGGTGGCAGTGAAACTCCTATAAATCAGAGAGACCCTTTGATGGGTGGCAGTCAGAAGCCACAGATTACAAATCTCAGAAACCTCTTATAATTCAGTGAGAAACCTTGATGATTACAAGTCTCAGAAACCTCCTATAAATCAGTGAGACCCCTTGATGGGTGGCAGGAGAAGCCACAGATTACA
>RXON01002842.1:0-28339 GCA_009667805.1 Leptobrachium leishanense | reverse complement strand
AAAATCTAATGATCAAACCCCTAACATTAATAGCTCCCACACCTAATAACTCTATAATTAATAAAGCCCTAAGCCCCCTACCCCTCCACTGTCAAAATCTATAGCTAGAACCTCCTAAAACACATTATCATATCATTAACATATCATTAACATATCATTAACATATCATTAACATATCATTAACATAACAATGAATACAATAAAATCCTCTTAACCGTCTGGTGATGCTGGGGAGGTTCTTGCGCACCAGGGTCTTCCTCAGCAATGAACTGCATTGGCTCTCGTTAATAATTGAATCCAGCCAATGAGAGAAACTCCAGAGATGGAGCTCCTCTCATTGGCTGAAGTAGAACAGCTATGTGAGCTCAGTTTGGCCAACCTGGAAATCCTGTTCCTTGATTGGCCAGCTGTAAACAGATGGTCAACCTATGTCAAACCAATCTCTTACCTCTTCTCTGATTGGTTTTAACATACATGGCCGAGCAGGGAAGCCTCTCGCTAATCGTTTAGGTTTCCATTGGCCGGGGAATGGGTTCTCTCCCTTCTCAAGACTTGCACTTTTGATGAAGGTGACGTGGCCGAATATTTGGCCACCTGTAATATTTGCAGGGGATGGTAATGTGGAGGCAGCGCTTATATATCTATTGGGTAATTTTGATGGAAAATATATATTTTTTAATAAAATGGGTGCTGCTATACTGTAACAAAGTGTCCGCACACCTCAAAGAACACAGTAAAATGCAGAAAGTAAAAAGGAATTCCAGCCGCATCCTAGAACATTATGGTTTGTGCATGTATTATATAAAAGCAAGTGCAATAAGTGTAATATATATTAAAAGAGAATTATTATGTGAAATGGGCGTCTCACACCAAATAAAAGCACTTTAAGAATTGGGACACTTCTATCTATGCAGTTTTCTTTCTTCCTCGGGGGATTCTCGCCGTCAGCTCATCTTGGAGACTTTCCTTTATGTTATCCAGATTGCAGGGTGGAGGAAGCGAAGAAACAAAACCAAGCAGCATGAAGTATAAAAAACAGGCAGCAAGACGTGTTCAAAGGTTAAAAAAATATAGGGCTACATTACATTACTCGCGGTAAAACGGGGATGTTAGGGGAAAAAAAACTGCGCCCCTAGCGCCCCCGTTTTACCGCGAAATTACAATGCAGGCGCTTACATGTGCAAACCATAATGTTCTAGATTCTGACCAGTAGGTGCGGCTGGAATTCCTTTTTACTTTCTGCACCTGTAATATTTAAAAATAATAATAAAAATAGTGGAAAAATTCCAGTTACAGGAGCTCGTACAGCCCGTGTGAGAACTCCTACACTCCTAACGGCTGATTTCTCCAAACCAGTAAACTGTCCGGAGCTGGAAGAGAGGAGTCACTGAGTTCAATGAAATAAACAGTAACCTGGAACAGGGGAACCACTTCCAGGCAGGGGAACCACTTCCAGGCAGGGGAACCACTTCCAGGCAGGGGAACCACTTCCAGGCAGGGGAACCACTTCCAGGCAGGGGAACCACTTCCAGACAGGGGAACCACTTCCAGACAGGGGAACCACTTCCAGACAGGAGAACCACTTCCAGACAGGAGAACCACTTCCAGGCAGGGGAACCACTTCCAGGCAGGGGAACCACTTCCAGGCAGGGGAACCACTTCCAGGCAGGGGACTAAAGAACAGAGCACTGCATCATGGGAGTAATGCCCTTAAATAGGAAGTGGGTCAGTGCTCTGCGAGACAGGTGGAAACCGGCAGGTCACAGGGAAGTCCTGGACTGGTCGGGTAAGTGTAAGAGCCGGCCTGGTTCGGCTCATCTGCTGGCTTTCTTGTCCATCTTGTGCACTGCAGCTCTGGGATTGTGACAGTTTGGAGATTTATTTATTTATTTATAAAGTATTTTACCAGGAAGGATAGAGATTTCTCTCGTTTTCAAGTGTGTCCTGGGTTCAAGAACATTGAAATGTTACAGAAATGCAAAGTAATAAAATGCAAACTATTAAAAACAAAACACAAATATACAGATTAACATATCATGGGAAGGGCTAAAACCTTGGGTTAATTAGGGTGATTTGCAAAGTGGAAGCAGCTGGAAAGTAAGCTACAAATTTCAGACCAGCACTGGGTGGAGAGGGTGGGCGGGACAGCAGAGTCCAGAAGCAAGCGCTGTGGCAGAGGGTGATGTGAGTTTTTTGCAGGGCTGTTGAAGAAAGAGGTCGCAGAATCAGAATGTGTGGGCTGTATAGGGCAAGTATTTTTACGACATATTGAGGGAGGGGCGGCCATATGAGAGCATGGGTTTAACAAAGGACAAAAAAAACAGAGAAGTAAGGCTCAATAAACCACTCTAGGGCATAACCCAACAATAACAACGAGAACAAATTGCACAAGGTGCAACAAGAGTGGTAATGTGGTAGTCTAGCGAATTTAATGAAAACTAAGCATCCAACAATGTAATAAAAGAGAGATTGAAAAAGAGAAGTGGACAAAAGCTCAAGATGAGGGTTAGTGGCAGTACAATACAAGGTAGCAAGACTTGCTAGTAAGCAAGAGGAACTACCACAACCACAAGGTACAAATAACCCAAAAGGACAAAATTCCTATAAGACGTGGGGTTAACACAAGTGCGCACAAGGATAATAACGGCTCGCTATACCTCGGTGGTTCAAGCCACCTACATAGCCAGTAGCATGGATACGCTAATTAGAACGAAATACAGGAGGTGCAGGCCAACCAAGAGCAAAAACTGCTATAAAAAATAAGAGTAACGCCATATACATGTAATTAATGGTGGCTCACTATACCTCGGTGGTTCAAGCCACCTACGTAACCAATGGCACGGGTGCACCAAGTAACCAATAACTGAGAGAAGCCGTAGGGCAAAATCCACAGGAGAAAAATTCAAAGTAGAGCTGTTAAAAACAGGAGAAGAAAGGCATGTCTCGACCGGTTTCGCCCGACCAGGGCTTAATCAAGAGATACAGTACCCGCCCAGTTAGCCCCTATAAATACCTCCAAAGTAGTGATTAAAGTTGCAATCATGCAGCCAGCTGAAAGGCCAACCAATTAGTGGTCGTAGATGTCCAACCATACTAACCGGCACATGAGTAGTCACGTGACCGCGGAGGACCAATGACGGATTAATTACTGGTATCCCAGCAACCAAAACGCATCGGGCAGAGTCAAAAGAAACAAATTTGTTTTATACACCTGAATCCCGGCACCAACTTCCTGGCATATGGAAGCCATGTGACCGCAGAGAGCCAATAGTATAACAATTAATAATGTCAAGACAACCAACGATGCTATGTGCCGTAAATATTGACAACAGTAAAGACGGTTGTCAATATTTACGGCACCATAGCATCGTTGGTTGTCTTGACATTATTAATTGTTATACTATTGGCTCTCTGCTATCACATGGCTTCCATATGCCAGGAAGTTGGTGCCGGGATTCAGGTGTATAAAACAAATTTGTTTCTTTTGACTCTGCCCGATGCGTTTTGGTTGCTGGGATACCAGTAATTAATCCGTCATTGGTCCTCCGCGGTCACGTGACTACTCATGTGCCGGTTAGTATGGTTGGACATCTACGACCACTAATTGGTTGGCCTTTCAGCTGGCTGCACGATTGCAACTTTAATCACTACTTTTGGAGGTATTTATAGGGGCTAACTGGGCGGGTACTGTATCTCTTGATAAGCCCTGTCGGGCGAAACCGGTCGAGACATGCCTTTCTTCTCCTGTTTTTAACAGCTCTACTTTGAATTTTTCTCCTGTGGATTTTGCCCTACGGCTTCTCTCAGTTATTGGTTACTTGGTGCACCGTGCCATTGGTTACGTAGGTGGCTTGAACCACCGAGGTATAGTGAGCCACCATTAATTACATGTATATGGCGTTACTCTTATTTTTTATAGCAGTTTTTGCTCTTGGTTGGCCTGCACCTCCTGTATTTCGTTCTAATTAGCGTATCCATGCTACTGGCTATGTAGGTGGCTTGAACCACCGAGGTATAGCGAGCCGTTATTATCCTTGTGCACACTTGTGTTAACCCCACGTCTTATAGGAATTTTGTCCTTTTGGGTTATTTGTACCTTGTGGTTGGTGGTAGTTCCTCTTGCTTACTAGCAAGTCTTGCTACCTTGTATTGGTACTGCCACTAACCCTCATCTTGAGCTTTTGTCCACTTCTCTTTTTCAATCTCTTTTTTATTACATTGTTGGATGCTTAGTTTTCATTAAATTCACTAGACTACCACATTACCACTCTTGTTGCACCTTGTGCATTTTGTTCTCGTGGGTTTAACAAAGAAGAGCATACATTTATCAAGAAAACAAAAATAAAACAAACAGCCAAAATATTAATAGATAGATGCAAGCATAAAATATGAACAGTGGGATTAAAGTTGAGATCTCAAATCACAACGTGTAACCCCACTTTGCAATACACAAAGCACACTTTGATCGCCCCGGACAGTCTCCGATGCAACTCCAGCACCGTTAATCTACAGTGATACAATGTAACATCATTCAGATCCTTCTCTTGTGTTTTTGATGTCAGATTGTGTGTCTGTCTATCAGTAAAGTCATTAAATTATATCCAATTTCTTTCTCCCCAGGAATCCCTGTTGTTGATTTGTTTCTGGATGACACACAATCAGGTCGCTGCCTAATAGCTCACATCAAATGTTTCTATCCACAAGATATTGACGTGAAATGGAGTTACATTGCAGCTGGAGGAAAATTTGAGGAACACACCAAGAATGACATATCTTATAGAGTCAAGAATAACAGAGATGGGACGTTCCGATTAACCAGCAGCTGCAAAATAGCCAAGTTCAATTTTCGTGCTCCAAAAACTTATAAAGTATCAGTGACGCACGAATCCCTGGAATCTCCGATAGAGAAGATGATCTCACGACACGACGGTATATTATCCACTATATATCTCAGAGAAATACACTCTGGGTCTAAGTGTGAAATGTTTCTTAGTTCTTCCTTACATAAAGCACATAACGTGACTAGCAATGGTTCTCATGGTTCCTGCTAAGTAATTAACCCCTTCACTAACAAGCTCGCGTTAGCTCATCTTTACTATGTAATACAGTGAAAGGCCTCCATAAGCAAATCCAACCCCATTCTCACACCTTTTTAAAGCAAGATTAATGTGACCCCTGTGCAGAAACAAAATGATTTGTTTTATCTCTCTTCAGTCACCCTGTATCACTGTAAACAAGCTGCAAATAGCATCCTCCAAACATTACACTAACAAAAAGTTCAAGCACCCAGTGGCGTAGCGTGGGGGGGGGCTGGGGGGGCCGTGGCCCCGGGCGCAGTTTTGTTAGGGGCGCATTTGCGCCCCTAAAACTGGCCCGGGGGTTGAGGGGACCCAGATGCCGGGCAGCGCGGGAGTGCCTGCCCGGTCCTGAAGAGTCCGTCCTGTTAAAGGGAAGCGGCTGCGTGCAGGCGCAGCCGGTCACGTGGTCCATCCGGCTAATCAGGTGGTACTGAGTCTCTGTACCACCTGACTGGCCGGACCGCGTGACCTGCGCACGCACGCCACGCAGCCGCATCACCTTCAACAGGACGGACTCTTCAGGACCGGGCAGGCACTCCGCGCTGCCTGGCATCTGGGTCCCCTCAACCCCTGCCGGAGCTGGAGCAATATCCAGGTGAGAGCTGGGGCAAATCCATGAGCTGGGGGACAAATCCATGAGCTGGGGGCAAATCCATGTGTGAGCTGGGGCAAATCTATGAGCTGGGCAAATCCATGACCTGGAGGCAAATCCATGAGCTGGGGCAAATCCATGACCTGGGGGCAAATCCATGACCTGGGGGCAAATCCATGAGCTGGGGGCAATCCATGAGCTGGGGGCAAATCCATGAGCTGGGGGCAAGTCCATGAGCTGGGGGCAAATCCATGAGCTGGGCAAATCCATGTGTGAGCTGGGGCAAATCCATGTGTGAGCTGGGGCAAATCCATGTGTGAGCTGGGGCAAATCCATGTGTGAGCTGGGGCAAATCCATGAGCGAGCTGGGGCAAATCCATGAGCTGGGGCAAATCCATGAGCTGGGGCAAATCCATGAGCTGGGGCAAATCCATGAGCTGGGGCAAATCCATGTGTGAGCTGGGGCAAATCCATGAGCTGGGCAAATCCATGAGCTGGGCAAATCCATGTGTGAGCTGGGGCAAATCCACGTGTGAGCTGGGGCAAATCCACGTGTGAGCTGGGGCAAATCCATGAGCTGGGGCAAATCCATGTGTGAGCTGGGGCAAATCCATGAGCTGGGGCAAATCCATGAGCTGGGGCAAATCCATGAGCTGGGGCAAATCCATGAGCTGGGGCAAATCCATGTGTGAGCTGGGGCAATATCCATGTGAGAGCTGGGGCAATATCGATAACGTGTCCACAGGTGGGGGGGGCGCACAATTCTTGGCTGACCCCGGGCGCTGACAACCCACGCTACGCCACTGCAAGCACCAGCTGCAGTTATACCTGCAGTAACTCCTTTTGGCCAGCAGGTGGCAAGATCTCCCCGCCAATAGGTTATTACAGTAAGGAATACACTGGGAATATTCCCAAATATTTATCACTGTATAATACATTAAAAATAATTTTCTAAAAACTACTGGTTCCTGGCAGTGTTTTGTTTTTTGTTTTTTTAAATCACATGGTAGTGAGGGGGTTAAAAAGAGCAACTAGTTGTCCAGTCTCCTTCCACCATTACAGTCCCATCCATCAAACTCCCACACATACAGGGTTATTCAAAGAGATTCGAAAAGTCACCGCACATTCGGTGACTTTTCGTTCTCTTCAATTCGGTGCAAATCGGCTTTCCCATTTCGGCGACCCTGCGTTGTATTCAGCAAGCACCACAGGGCTGTCGAAGTGCAGGGAAAACCCGCCGAAAACCCAGCGAATGCACGCCGAAAACCTGCAAACACATCTGGATTAACCCATCGAAGACGCCGGAAAAATCCGAGAAGGAACCGATTACACGCAGCGAAGCCGCCGGAAAAAGCCAACACTGCAGACGAGTGAAGTGAAAAAATTAGAAAAACAGTTTGCTTGAATGATTGAAAAGTGAAACACTGTTTGCAAAGAAACTACAGAACGAAAATTTACACATGAGATCCAGGGAATGATAATAAAAAGGGCTGTTACAGAAAAAATAAGTAAAAAAAAAAAAATCTGACTTTTTAATAAAAAAAAAAAAATGCTTAAAGTATCCTAAAAAATCTATAAATAAAGAGACTCTTTACTGCAGAATTTTATAATGAACGGTTTATTAGATATTGAATTAAAACGGGAATATTTTTAACATTGAAGCCTATGGGATTCGCCTGAATAAACCTGTTGAATGAAACCACTGAATGGCAGGGCATTTCGGGAACCTTTCACTGCTGGTTTGTGTTCTCTGAATAGACGAAGCATTGCTTCTCTATGGGGATTTCACTGCCCTCGAACAGGCACCATATGTTCAGGCAATTCGCCAGGATTTGGCGAATTGCCTGCTCTCTGGATAGCCGAATGGCCAAGAAAGGTAACCAAACGCTGAAAATCAGCGTTCGGTTACCTTTCTCCTGCCATTCGGATCTCTTTGAATAACCCTGATAGGTTCAGGTTGTTTAACCCCTTCACTACAAAGTCATTTTCCAGAAATCAGTTACCAGTGGGGGGTTATGAAAAATCATTCTAATTATACCTAATAGATATTTGGGAATATTTGCAGTGTATTTCTTACTGTTATAACCTATTGGGCAGGAAGATGTCGTCATCTGCTGGCCAAGTGGAGTTACTGCAGGTAGGACCGCAGCTCTTGGCTCTGTGCATCCGCTGGGGAAAGCCGATGTATCAGGACATTCCTTAGGTGATTTTAACCAGTTTTCGCACCTTGGCCATCGTGCCCACAGGGCTCAAACTCTGACGGCACCTTCTGGAGCCCAAAAGCAAATGAAATTCATTTTTAACAAACTAATTATTTGTAATCATACAGCACAGCCCTAGAGGGTGTTAACACGATTTCGGGGTGCTGTGTCTGATACTACTGATTGAGTATAGACCATCACTGTAATGAAGGGGTTAACATTCTGATGTTTATAACTTAATACCTGGTTATTATGTAATCAATCATTCAAGAACCTCATCCTGTCCTCGCACAGAGTGGTAACAAAGCATTTCCTTTCATTCAGATGATTTTTTCTCTGTTGATGAAAAAGGTGAGATTCCACTGAATAAATTATCATCATTACGAAAGAAAAAGAAGCATCTTTCTAAAAGTGCAGATACCGGCGAGTATACAGGCAAAGGTGAGTCTCGAATTTACAGGATAAAAATGTGTCAGACCTTTACCGTTTCCACTTCCGATATATACACAGTATATATTGTGTATTTTAGGTGTATTTTTTAATTATTTTCTATTTTATCTATGGTTGTGATGCAGAGCTCGATTTAATTCTATCAGTTACTTGCGGTTGATTAAAAAAATAAATTCTCTCTAAATGTCGGCTTATTCATTTGAAAATTTTTGTCCTGAGGCAAATTTCTAAAAATGTCTTTATTTTTCAGAGTTTTTTTTCCAGCCGTTCAGTTTTTCTAAAGAAAGCGTAAATACATGAGCGCGAATGCTGACAGATGCAATTTCCATGATTTAGTGTCGAACTGTAAATGCCCGAGTTGTGCGCTTTAATCTTAAATCCCATAAATATGAGCCTTGCTGTGAATCACATAAATGTGCATTTTTACTGTAGATCCCGTAAATGCAAGTTGTACTGTAACTCCTGTAAAGACAAGTGTAGCGCTGGGTTTAATTCCCTGTCGTGGCAGTACCTATTTTTGGCCACCGGAGGGAGACAAGCACGATGAGAGACACTGAACATTGGGACTACATTTCCCGGCCTGCTTTGGGAGCGGACACAGGAAGTGGGTGGGACACAGACACTTACATCCTGAGCCTCGTGGAGAGAGCTGGCAGAGTGCGCCAGGGAGTAAGAGAAGCAAGACGCAGAGCAGCAGAACGAGACAGTGACTAGGCCGGAGCGCAGCTGGGGCCTGACAGAGTTACAGACCGGGTTATTCAGCCTTACCAGAGGAAGACCCAGTGATTCATAAGACTACCCACGCTGATATTGAGGAAGCTGGAGGACCCCGAGTTAGGAGTACCGCAGATCAATCGGACAGGGAGAGCAGGCGGTGAGCTGGACATCTTGCGGCAGGTGCAGAAAGCCAGACAGCGGATCCAGTAACCACGAGAACCCCAGTCAACATCGAGCGGAGAGACGTCCTGGGTCGAGCGGAGCATCAAGTATCTGGAGGATGGGTGAGAGGCCTTCCAGGCCGTTGTGAATAAAGAAAGCATGCTGCTGTTTGTTTCCAAAACCCACAGGGCCCAACTTGACTAGTCGAAGATACCTAATAAGCAATTCACTGGCCAGTTGAACATTGTACCCGGGTACCATAACACACATACACTTACATTCTGGGACATAACCTGTGCGGGACTCACTCCCCAACCACAAAAGGGGGTTAAAGATATATTTTTTCCTATTTCTTTTCCGCTGCACGTTTCTCGAATTACGAAGCATTGTATTTCTTTTCCACTGCGCGTTTCCCGCATTACGAAGTACTGTAAATATATATACGAACACAGTGTTATTCATTATATGCCATTTATTCTAGTAAACTATATAATTTATAAAATCCACAACGGTGCTGGAGTATATTTATTCCCTAGTGCGGGGAGCAGGGCCGGACTGGGCTAATAACCAGCCCTGGAATTAATTTCATACCAGCCCCAGTAATGTGCGGTGTGTTTGAGGGTATCACTGAGCTGTACAGTATATGCGGTGTGTTTGAGGGTATCGCTGAGCTGTACAGTAATACAGTATGTGCTGTGTTTGAGGGATCAGAGCTGTACAGTATATGTGGTGTGTTTGAGGGTATCGCTGAGTTGTACAGTGGTGTGTATGTGGTGTGTTTGAGGGTATTGCTGAGCTGTACATCTATTTACACTCCCAGGCCCCTCTCAATCTTTACCCCCCCAGCCAGCAGCCCCCTCAAATTATTTGGACACCCCAGCAGGTCCCTCACTTTCATCTACCCCCCCTCTCATTCATCTGATGATGTGGGTCCTGGGGGGAGTAGAAGAAATTGGGGGACCTGCTGGGGGGGTCAAAATAATTTGAGGGACCTGCTGGGGGCTAATAAAGAATGGGATAGGCTGACTCTAGGTGGAGAAGAATGTGAGGGACCTGCTGGGGGGGGGGGGTCAAAATAATTTAGGGGTCTGCTGGCTGGGGGGGGGTTAAAAGATTGAGAGAGGCCTGCCTTCTGGGGGATCCAACCATAAACTTCAGTGTCCATCCTGCAAAGAAAAAAAAAAGTGTGTCACAGTCACTCACCCAACTCTAGTCGCCTCGCCAGTCAGTGAGTGAGTGCAGCCTCCCTGTGGTCCTGTGTCTCCTTGGTTCAGTCTGCAGTGTCCTGTGGCTGTCCTCCCATGTCGCGCTCCAGTCTCTGTCCGCCTGCCGCCTCCAGCGGGTGGATGAAAAAATAAACGTGCAGCCAACTGGGAGGAGGGTGCAGCGTCAGCCCAGGAGCCTTCAACGGGCGTTGGCTGGCCTCCTCCATTAGCTGCGGGCACAGGCGCGTGAGACACGCGGCGCAGAGACATTGTGCGCCTGCGTGTCTACACTCATCACATGCTGGGTGAAGGGGCGGCACCAATACAGCGTGTGTGCCGTTCCCAGCCTCCAGTTGTATCTGGGAAGGCACGCACGCTCACTCTGCCTCCATGTTGGCCCGCCCCAGCCTCTCAATCGGCAATTCAGCCCGGCCCCTCACACGCACAGAGGGTGACCGCAGACCAATCAGCTCCGGATTCGGACTCAGAGTCCGATACCGGAGCGGAGCATTAAAAGAAGTCTGCTGCGGCAGCCAGGCAGTTTATACCCAGGTCGGCCCGCTACCAACCCGCGGCCGCAAAAAATTATAAAAACGGGCCAAAGTGTAACCAGCCTATCGGGATTCCTCCCGGTATCCCGGTAGGCCAGTCCGGCCCTGGCGGGGTGACTGACCCGAGGTTCAATTTCAGCGGCTCCTCCGGGAGTGAGCGCTACACGTGGGGGCTCGTCCGGGATCAAGTCTCTGAAAAAAACGCATTTAAAGGGTTAAATATGGATCCAGACACTGTTGCCGAATGGTGTGAGGAGCACAGTAGTCAGTTAGAATTGTGTATAGTCATGGATATTCCCGCAGACACTTGGGCCGAGATCAGATTCGCCAGGCCGTGGCCGCACTGACACCAGATCATCGGGGGTTAATCCTGGACATTAAAGAGAACCCAGATACCTCTCACACGTATGTTCTTTTTGAGTGGAGAAAGGGTGTTCCAGTGTGTTTTCAGGGCGCGAGCGTGAAGCTGACCGATGAGGTGGAAGTCCAACTGATTCAGCCAGTGCGCCACGTGGCGAATCCGCAAGTGTTCCCGCGCCCAGTCCATTGGCCATGATCGGGCCTGAATTTATAGTGGCTATTGGAGATTTGCTGGCTAAGTGTCAGAGAACAAGCCCTCCGGACACCAACTTCGGTTATCGACGGTTGAGAAATTTTACAGGAAACGTACCAACTCCGGCAGGAGAAGAAAACTTCGAAGAATGGGTGGAACAGGCGATGCAGGCTCTGGATGAGTGGGACGTCCCTGAAGCCCAGAAAAAGCAAAGGATCACCGAGAGCTTAAAGGGACCTGCGTCAGAAGCTGTAAGAAACCTAAAATTGAGTAAGAAAGACTGCACTGCTTTAGATTATTTAAATGTTCTGGAGGAAGTTTTTGGGCGAACGGAAAAGGCTGCAGAGCTCGTATATCAGTATGAACACACCTATCAGCGGAAAGGTGAAAGAATGACCGAATATTTGAGGCGCCTAGATAAGATTCTGCACCAGATATTCAAGAAAGGGGCCGAACCGGCTGAAGTGGATAAGATTCGAATAAAACAGATCCTGAGGGGCTCTCAACCTCTAGATCCAGTGATGCTGCAGCTGAGAAGCAGAGCAGGTAATCAAGAACTGAAGTACCTGGAACTGATCCGAGCTGTCAGAGAGGAGGAGGCTTTACTGGAAGAAAAATCCTTCAGGCGAGGGGAGAGCTTACGCGCAACCTGTGAGGCATAACGACTGTTTGCAGCCTGAAAGCGACTCGTTGGATACCTACGGATCCGACGTGGACGAACAAGAGCATCTGATGGCTTTTAAATCCCAAGAGAAGGCTGTCAAAGAATTAAACCTCTCTGCACAAGGCGAGTTGCGAAAAACTGTTAAGGAGGTACAAGAAGCTCAAGCTGAACTGCAACAGGCGAACGCGGAACTGTGCCGAGTATTGTTGAAGGTGACAGAGACACAGACAGAGATGCAGAAGTTCCTTACAGACATGCAGACAACCGGAGTTGCTGTGGCGTCTAGGGTCCTTTCAACCGAATCACAGGGGTGTCTCCGTCTTTAAAGAAGAGATGTTTCAGTTGTGGAGAAATGGGCCATTTCCGCGCACAATGCAAAAGCCAAAAGCCTGAAGGAAATAGAGAGGGTTGTTTGAAAGCCTTGGAAGGACTGTTATCTACCTCACCGCGCAAACGCCAGAGGGCACAAGTGAAGGAGCAACCTAGGTGCCCGAAGGTTGAAACCCGCTCCAAGAATCAAGCCAGGACTAAGAGGGCCCAAAGTCTGGCCAACTACCGAGCCTGCCAGGACTGAAAGAGTCACTCCCTTAGCATCCGGACCTACGTCATGGGGAAGCAATGCACACCCAAAACCTACACGGCCAAGAAGAAGGCCAGGGTACACAAACTGGGTCTAAGTGTCCTGGTGCCACCACCAAGTTTCCTGACCAGCTGATAGGTCCTTCTCCTATTGTGCCAATTCAAGTGGAGGGAGTCTACACTAAAGCCCTGTTGGATTCAGGGGCTCAAGTGACATTGATCTACCGAGACTTCTACGAGAAACACATGAAGCACATTCCTCTACAGAAATTGAAGGACCTGGAAATCTGGGGTATTGGAACTGAGAAACTCCCTTATGACGGGTATCTACAGGTGAAGTTGGAGATCGGATCCGAAGTCATCGGACAGTCCGGAGGTTGTGATGCATTGGCCATTGTGTGTCCTCGGCCTTCAGGGGCAAACAGGAGTTCCATGATAGTGGGGACGAATACTGATTGGTGCGACGTCTCCTGACACCTATCGTTTTGGAAGAAGGTTCTACTCAAGGAGTACACCCCATGTTACGTCCAGTCTATCAGAGGATGGTCGAAGAACAGAAGGCACCTGCCGAAGTGGGGCGCCTATGGAGATTAGAAGGAACAGAGAAGGTTCTGCAAGCAGGAGAAGTAGCGAGCTTCCGGGCTTCAGTCAAGTTGAACGGATCGCAACCAGGTCCCTATGTGGTACTGGAAACCGATTTTAATCATGGGAGTGAAGCCAGAGTCTAAGTAATTCCTGAAATAATCTCCACTAAAGCTTTGAAAAGAACACGAGGAAGAGTCTCAGTCAGCGTGTGCAATGTGTCTGATTCTCCAGTAGTCCTTAAAGCACGAATGCCTATCGGGCAAGTAGCGTCTGCTACGCCTCTCTCTCCTACCGATTTAGGAGGGGGAGTGGATAAAGAGATTCCAGATGAAAGATTCTACCCCAAGGACGCTCCCATTTCACCTGAATGGAAGAAACGTCTTCAGTCTCAAGTTCTAAAGTGGAGAGAATTGTTCTCGAAAGAGGAGTTCGACGTAGGCCTAGCTAAAAGTACTGAGCACCGCATTCGACTACAAGAAGACAAGCCGTTTCGTGAAAGGTCAAGACGAGTTCCGCTGGGAGACTTGGATGATCTGCGAGAACAGCTGAATGAACTGCAAAGAACCAAGGTGATCCAAGAGTCCAGGAGTCCATACGCATCTCCAATAGTGATGGTCCGGAAGAAGAATGGTTCTGTCCGCCTATGCATAGACTATCGCACGCTGAATCGGAGAACCATCCCAGACCAATATGCTACTCCTCGGATAGAAGATGCCTTACAGTGTTTGTCTGGAGCAAAATGGTTTAGTGTACTAGACCTGCGAAGTGGGTATCACCAGATACCAATGCATCCTGAAGACAAAGAGAAGACTGCGTTCATCTGTCCACTGGGGTTCTTTGAATTCAACAGAATGCCTCAAGGCCTTACGGGGGCTCCAGCCACGTTCCAATGGTTAATGGAGAAGACCGTCGGGGACATGAATCTGATCGAAGTATTAGTGTACTTGGATGACATAATGGTGTTCGGAAAGACTCTGGAAGAACATGAGCAACGTTTGGAGAAGGTCTTGAAGAGGCTCCATGAAGAGGGATTGAAACTGTCTCTGGAGAAATGTCAATTCTGTCTACCGTCTGTTACGTATCTGGGACATGTGGTCTCAGCAGAAGGTGTTTCGACAGATCCTCGGAAGTTGGAGGCCGTAGCTTCTTGGCCTAGACCCCGAAACGTCACTGAACTTAGATCTTTCTTGGGATTCTGTTCCTATTATCGAAGATTTGTAGGAGGATTCGCAAAAATAGCTCAACCACTGAACAAACTCCTACAGAAGGAAAGCACAGAAGAAGGCTGCAAGGTCTCTGACCGAAACCCGTCAGCTCCAGGACCAAGGAAAGCTCGAGAGTCCATACAGGGAGAATGGACTAGTCAATGTGAAGGTGCTTTCTTGAAGCTGAAAGAGAGTCTAACTCGAGCTCCTGTCTTGGCCTACGCGGACCCTCACAAGCCGTATGAGTTACATGTGGATGCCAGCAGAGAAGGTCTAGGAGGAGTCCTGTATCAAGAGTATGGTGATTGCTAAGGCCTGTAGCTTACGTGAGCCGGAGCCTTACGCCTTCAGAGAAGAACTACCCTACCCACAAGTTGGAGTTCCTAGCCTTAAAGTGGGCAGTGGTAGACAAGCTAAAAGACTATCTGTATGGACCGAGTTTGTGATAAAGACGGATAACAATCCTCTTACCTACGTTCTTACTACTGCGAAACTGGACGCAACGGGACATCGGTGGTTGGCCGCTCTGTCAGGGTTTCGGTTCAGCCTGAAGTAACGCCCTGGGGTGAATAATCGAGATGCTGATGCTCTATCGAGAAGACCCTACACTACAGAATGGACTCCGTTAACTCCAGACATCGTACAAGCTTTGTGTCAAGGAGCAGAGCGCCGGGTCAAGGGAGGGATTGAAGCGGAGGCCATAGGAATCATGGCTGCGGCTGTTCCTGAGTTCTACTGCAACCCTACGCAATTGAGGGATGAACGTCTACCTACCTTTTCAAAACAGGACCTGAAAGCTGATCAGGCCAGAGACCCTTTAATTGCGTTAACCATAAAGGCCCTAACTGCGAACCAGCGGGAAATTCTGCTGACAAATTCCCCCGATGGAACCAGACTGGTCCACAAAGAGTGGGAACGGTTGAAGATGTTGGATGGGGTGGTCTACCGAAGGGGCCCATCAACAAATGCTGAAGAGACCCAACAGTTGTTCCTCCCCACTAAACAGAGAGAGTTTACTGCGATCGCTGCATGATGAGCATGGACATTTGGGCGCAGAAAGGACTTTTAAGCTGGTGCGAGACAGGTTCTATTGGCCTTGCATGAGAGCTGAAGTGGAAAGTTACTGCCATTCATGTCTGAGGTGCATTCAAAGGAAGACCCTACCGACACGAACCGCTCCAATGAGCCATCTTCAGAGTCAGGGACCCATGGATTTGGTGTGCATTGACTTCCTGTGCTTAGAGCCGGATGCTAGTGGGCAGGGAAATATTCTAATAGTGACTGATCACTTCACACGTTACGCCCAAGCCTTTTCCACGAAAGACCAATGTGCTCTGACAGTAGCGAAGGTTCTGATGGAGAAGTTCTTCATTCACTACGGCCTACCAAGGAGAATACACTCTGATCAGGGTAGAGACTTTGAAAGCCGACTTGTTGGGCAATTGTTGGAACTGTTGGGAATCCAAAAGACCCGAACTACGCCATATCACCCTCAAGGTGATGCTCAGCCTGAGAGGTTTAATCGCACGCTGCTAAATATGCTGGGGACATTGTCAAACACAGAGAAGCAGAGTTGGAGTCGTCACATAGCTACTCTGGTGCATGCATATAACAGTACGGAGAGTGACGCCACTGGATACTCACCGTACCGTCTTATGTTCGGAAGAGAAGCTCGACTGCCGGTTGATTTGGCGTTTGGGTTATCTCTAGACCAGACGTCGGTAGCTTCCCATAGAAATTACGTGGATAGACTTCGAAAGAATCTGGCCTCTGCGTTTGAACAGGCCCGTTTGACCTCAGGAACCAGGGAGCAAAGGAACAAAAGGAACGATGACTTGAAAATTCGGATACAGGATCTACAACCCGGTGATAGGGTTTTGTTGAAGAACTTGGGTGCTGCTGCGAGGCACAAGTTGGCGGATAGATGGAGCTCTCAAATCTACATTGTCTGCAAGCAACTGCCGGGTCTGCATGTGTATCAAATCCGGCCAGATGGAAAGGCTGGGCCTCTTAAGAACTGGCACCGGAATCATTTGTTACCTTTGAGAGATGCTGTGAGGATACCAGTTGGGGACGACCTTTCTCTGCCAAATCTGCCTGCTCCACGTTTGCCTCCCGTTACTCGGTCTCAGCAGACCCGGGCTGTCGAAGAGAGAGAAAGGGACAGTGAGGAAGAGAGTTTTTGTCTGGACTGGATGCGCTCACCAGAGCCTGAAGAGGTTATCGCGGTTCCTGAACGGTGGGAAAGTAATCTGAGGCCTGAAGCTCCTGAATTTCAGTTAGAAGTTCCTGAGACTATTGCAATCCCTGTAGTTCCTGAAGTCGAATCTTATGATTACAGTTCTATGCCTTCACTGGAAGGATCATACTCCGAAGAGATGTCTGCTCCAGTGGTAGAAAGAAGAACGGAACCAGCGCCTATAGTACTTCCACCTGAAGAGGAAGTGATTGAGCCAGAACCAAAACGCTCTGTTCGACCGCCCCAGCGACTCACCTATGACTCACCAGGACATAGCACTGAAGAGGCCGTCACCACAGTGCGAAGGTTGCCCGAAGTGTCTGCTATGTTAGCTGAGGTAGCCCAAAGCATGAGTCAACTTGAGGAAGTGTATCTAACCCACTGTATGCTTGCTGCTGAGCCTGTATATGTTACCTAAACTGTGTTGAAATGTAAAGCAACTGTTGTACCTCCTTGGAGAAACCCAAGAGTTCTAGGAGGGGGAGAGTGTAGCGCTGGGTTTAATTCCCTGTCGTGGCAGTACCTATTTTTGGCCACCGGAGGGAGACAAGCGCAATGAGAGACACTGAACATTGGGACTACATTTCCCGGCATGCTTTGGGAGCGGACACAGGAAGTGGGTGGGACACAGACACTTACATCCTGAGCCTCGTGGAGAGAGCGGGCAGAGCGCGCCAGGGAGTGAGAGAAGCAAGACGCAGAGCAGCAGAACGAGACAGTGACTAGGCCGGAGCGCAGCTGGGGCCTGACAGAGTTACAGACCGGGTTATTCAGCCTTACCAGAGGAAGACCCAGTGATTCATAAGACTACCCACGCTGATATTGAGGAAGCTGGAGGACCCCGAGTTAAGAGTACCGCAGATCGATCGGACAGGGAGAGCAGGCGGTGAGCTGGACATCTTGCGGCAGGTGCAGAAAGCCAGACAGCGGATCCAGTAACCACGAGAACCCCAGTCAACATCGAGCGGAGAGACGTCCTGGGTCGAGCGGAGCATCAAGTATCTGGCGGATGGGTGAGAGGCCTTCCAGGCCGTTGTGAATAAAGAAAGCACACTGCTGTTTGTTTCCAAAACCCACAGGGCCCCAACTTGACTAGTCGAAGATACCTCATAAGCAATTCACTGGCCAGTTGAACATTGTACCCGGGTACCATAACACACATACACTTACATTCTGGGACATAACCTGTGCGGGACTCACTCCCCAACCACAAAAGGGGGTTAAAGATATATTTTTTCCTATTTCTTTTCCGCTGCGCGTTTCTCGAATTACGAAGCATTGTATTTCTTTTCCGCTGCGCGTTTCCCATATTACAAAGTACTGTAAATATATATACGAACACCGTGTTATTCATTATATGCCATTTATTCTAGTAAACTATATAATTTATAAAATCCACAACGGTGCTGGAGTATATTTATTCCCTAGTGCGGGGAGACTGACCCGAGGTTCAATTTCAGCGGCTCCTCCGGGAGTGAGCGCTACACAAGTTTTACTGTAAATCCCAAAAATGCATATTTTTGCTATTAATCTGTAAATGCGAGTTGGACTGTAAATTCCAGACTTGTGTTTTTTTTTTTTTACTGTAAATCCGGTAACCGTGAGTTTTACTGTAAATTCCAGACATGTGCATTTTTACATGTATCAGTGTAAATATTACAGTATGGACTTGCGGACTCTAATAATAACTGTGACATGTTATATGTCTCTATCTCTTAAACCGGAAAATAGCCGAACATCGGCCAAAAAAGGTGCCGACTTAGTCCATTAGGATGAATTCAATCGAGGCCTTAGTTGGAAGTGGAGTCATTCAACCCACTGCTTATGATGCTTTGCAATGAAAAGCATTAGTTTGGCTGCATGCACACAGGTTGTGCACACACAGATTGTCCTCGGATCCTAGCTGCCTGGTGCCCCAGAAGCAACACAAGAAGACATGCATTTATGTGGCATTACACGGTTTTTTTATTAAATTTAGAGTGGGGTCAGCAGGAGTTAATAATTATTATATCACTATTATATGTCATTTTTCTGGGAAGAGGGTGGGGCATGGTAGTAACAAAATTGAATCAGGGATGACGTCCGAACACCAAAAGGATGTTTTCATTCGAGCACACGCTGGCTGCCTGCCCATTAAACACGCCGTCACCATGCGAAGTTCACGGGAAAACCAGGTGACAGAAAAATGCTTAAAATATCCTAAAAAATCTATAAATAAAGAGACTCTTTATTGCAGAATATTATAATGAACGGTTTATTAGATATTGAATTAAAACGGGAATATTTTTAACATTGAAGCCTATGGGATTCACCTGAATAAACCTCCCGAATTAAACCACCGAATGGCAGGGCATTTCGGGAACCTTTCACTGCTGGTTTGTGTTCTCTGAATAGCTGAAGCATTGCTTCTCTATGGGGATTTCACTGCCCTCGAACAGGCACCGAACAGGCACCGAATGTGCAGGCAATTCGCCAGGATTTGGCAAATTGCCTGCTCTCTGAATAGCCGAATGGCCAGGAAAGGTAACCGAACGCGTTCGGTTACCTTTCTCCAGCCGTTCGGATCTCTTTGGATAACCGTGATGGTAGTAAAGGAGTCATTTCAAGGAGAAAATGGTTTTCTTTTAACGTGTTTTTGTTTCAATGCAGGACGTTTTTTCAGAAGTAAAAGGAAAAAGTAAGAAGAAAAAGTGAATTAAGAGGAAAAAAGCACCTTTATAGAGCAATACATGAAAGTAAGTGATAGCCTCCACACCTCGACTTGGACCAATCTAAAATCTTTTCCTTCATTGACAAACCAGTGAAAAAACTGATGTGAAATCTTTGTTAATCATTTGCGCTTTTTTCATTATTCATCTGGAAGGAGATATTAAAACTAAAGTTTGATCTCACCAAAATCATACGGCACAATCAGGGCTGCCATCAGAAATCTTGGGGCCCCTTACTGGACCACTGGTAGGAACCCCACCCCAACCCAAGCCCACCCCTCCCCATGTCCACCTATTTTATTACATTAGTTAAAAATAAAGTATTTTGCGCCCCCCCCCCCCCCTCTGCTGCTTAGCTTTTTTATGCAGGGAGGGGAATATATTCCTGGTCATCCAATAAATGCTTAGGAAACATTCTCCATCGCTTACTGTCCAAAATTCTTTTGGCTGCCAGGTAGGCTGTCACCAAAAAAATGCCATGCCACCACCTTGCCATCTCAAAAGGTGCCTATTCCAAATCAAATCCAGTTAATCAACGAACCAGCTGCCAAAATCCACCACGCCGAGGCCTTCATACCGCAAGATTTGGGACACTTTGGACTCGTTCAGAGGGTGAATTAATGTTCTCGTGGCACTCCAGTCTTGACTTACATTACCAATATTCACTGGCGATGTTGCCCCTTTTTGTGATACCTGGTGGATGTAGTTCGTAATATCCTGAATGCCGCACTGTGTGTTTATTTCGGCTTCTCTTTCTTTCTCTCTTCTCTTTCTCTATCATTTAACTTTGCCTCCCCCTTTCCTACCATCCCCTCCCCCTTCCTACATCCCATCCCCCTTCCTACATCCCCTCCCCTTTCCTACCATCCCCTCCCCCTTCCTACCATCCCCTCCCCCTTTCCTACAATCCCCTCCCCCTTTCCTACAATCCCCTCCCCCACAATCCCCTCCCCCAAGACTGTTGAAAGAAAATGGTCAGGGTGTAACGGATGAGGGCTACAGGGAAGTAACCCTGTTTTAAAAACTTTCTTTACCGTGTGGTTTTGCTGCTTCCCTTTGACCATACCCCATGGGTTGCTCCGTGTTCACCCTATTTTCCCTCTTGGGACATTCCTGGATTTGTCCCGTTGACCCCAGGAACCCCTAATTCCAGGCCTCTTCACCGCAGCTCCTTGGGCTTCCTAGCCATTGCTACCACCCAAGCGCTCTGACATCTGTTGACTTCCACATGGTGGCAATTGGCTCCCTGAACTTTTTGGCTCTTATGTGCCCCGGACTCTTGGCTTCACAGGAATACTTGAACTGTCCCCCTGCGCACCCAGGAAGTCCCTCAAAATCCCTGTTCACTGTACCCTATATGCTCTGTACATGCTGTGTCGGGTGGTGCCTTGCGGTCCAGCGCACCCTATTGTTTTCACTGATCTCTTTATCGTTATCAAGATTTCTGTTCTGTATAAAAAGAGCTGCATTGCTGTGCCAAAATACAACCGCTTCTGATTGACTCCATACTAGCCTTGTCTAAGTATTGGAGTCCGACTCCGCTATAATCACACGTTCCGCCGCTACATGAGTGCGGGGAGGTGCTGACAGATTGCACCCTCGTTCCGTCACACAGGGAACATGCATTCAGATTTTATGGCATTTACTGCTTGTGATGTCCTTACACAGCCCTGATTTATCCAAATAAAGTCTTTTTTTAAAAAAAAAAACAATAAATAACAATAAATACATTCCCCATAGCCCAGTGGTCAAGTGCAGGAGCAAACAGCCCACACGTCTGTCTGGGCAAGACCGTACGAATTCTTCACTTCTGGTGGTACTTGGTGATGGGTCAGAGTTCTCTGCCCAGCCTCAGATGCTGTGGACCACTGGGTAATTTCCTGGTGGGCCGGTGTCCTTTGTGGCATGGAGGGATCCTTACACGTCGACCAACTACCATTGGCAAACTGCCACTGAGTTTGTCAGAGGCCTGGACCCCTGGAACAACAGGGCACCTGAACAAATCATGGGCTGTCACCTGCGTGAAGATGGCCCTGTGCACAATATGTCCTAACATACAGTACACCGCCCAGCCAAAATTAAATTCAGTCTGTACCTCTACCTGCTGCAGACCATACTAATCACTCCCTCAGTGGAGGAGCCCGAGATGCCGCGGCCCACCGGGAGATTTGTTGGTGGGTCAATTAGAGGCGTACGTGTACCATGTTTTACTGCGCAGATATTGCTGTTTTTTGGGTTTTCTAAAAATTGAAGGATTTTGTCGACTCCGAGTCTTGCAAGTCCATTGATTCCGTAGTCAAGCAGCCCCGCGCTCGCTTTGTGCCTCTGGCACCTTTTGGTAATTCTCAAAATATTTCACCAGCAAAAAGATTCAGACTCATTGAAAGGCGCAGAATTGTCTTAGCAGTAAAATATATTGGTTGCCACCCACCAAGGCCAGGCACACCTGGTGGGCATACCAGGCCTTTGTGGGTGGCAACCCAATGTCAGCAATATGGGGGGAGGAGTGCTGGAGACTTGGGTACTACCAGACTGCAGGGGGGTGAAAGGGGGCACAGAGGGGGTGTGGCCACCCCGTGCACCCTCTATAAATCTCCTGAACCACCAGGTGAGCGCTTAGACGTTCTTTGCTTCCCTGGTGCACACTGCTCTGCGCTCCCTCTGTGTCAAATCCAGTATATGAGCCTTGGCTTGAACTTTGGATATTCCCACCTGCTGCCTGCCCCCACCCATGGAACATACTACGGACTTGACTGTTGGATCAACCCTTTCCTCGGACTTCCTGCCATCCCGGTCACCGGTACCGCATCTTCCCCTTCACTCTTTTAATCCATGAGTTCCCCTTTAAGTTTATCAGGAGTGGAAACCTGAAAGAAACCGTAAAAAAAAATGTTTTTCTCTTAGTGAGCTGGTAGGTAAGCTAGTCCGTATGGTCTATGGAGTCTCCTCTGCAATGGCTGAAAGCTAATGAGATCCAAGCAGGGAAACAATGTAAGACAAGCCGCTTATGCGATAACCCATTCTAGGGGCTCGAATATATCAATTCTTGTCTCCTTTACAAAGTATGCAATGTATAGCAAGCTGCCACACGAGTCGACTTGGAAAACCAGTGGAGCCAACGTGCTTTGCTTAGCTCTTTCAGATCTAGGAAACATGTTACAATTTGAATAAAAATCTGGTTTGTAACACTGAGGTGTTGCTTGTAATATGAGACCTGTAATAGACATAATTTAAAAAAGAATTACAATCTTTGTCATACATGGCATTTCCGATATGAGTGTAAACCAATTAAATAATTTTGCAGATTGTTTTTAGTTGTTCTACAGAAGTAAAAAATATATAAAACCTTGCTTTATGTGTATTGTATCCATTCACAAATCGAGATAAATGTTTATAAAACCAAAAATATGTATGTATAACCTGTGTGGGTTTGTAAGATTAAAAAAAAAGGAAAATTACAGCTGAAGAAACCAGTGAAAATTCCAGCATTTATTTTGGCTCAGAAGTTAGACATTTACCTTCACCCTCATGGGAGTAAAATTTTATTGTAAAAGTAAAATGTGAGGGAGAGCAGCGCTGTGACTGTGTGATCATTACAATATGTGATATTCTATCTAGAAAGTAAAAATATTTCGGGAATTTCCAGACAACATGGCTTTTAAAAGCTGTTTCTAGAAGAAGAAAACAAACCTTTTTTGGAGCCCGTTGTTTTTGTAGCGCTCACCCCCAGAGGAGCCGCTGAATAAACCTCGGGATAGTCTCACCGCACTAGGAAATAACTTTATATCAGCACTGTTGTGGATTTTTCTATATTATATTCTCTACTGACCCCAATAAAGCAGCATATAATACGCATGTATGGTATTTGAGTAACAAGAATTCGTAACGCTGGAAAAACACGCGAAAAGAAACCGGTTAACCCCCTCAGTTCTGGAGTGTAAGTCCCGTGAAAAATGGCTCAAAAATATATATGTGTGTTGTCTAGGGTACCCGGGTACTGTGTTCAACTGGCCAGTGAATGAAACAAAAACAATCATCGACTATTCACCGTTGGGGCCCTTAAAGAAACAAATAAATAGTGCTTGCCTGCGTTTTCACCAGACCGAAGCCTTCTCACCCATCCGGTGTAACCGCTTGTCCTGGACCGATGAACGCTGGAGAAAGGGATCTCCATCAAGAGGATCTGTCCTTGCTGCCACTTGGAACCCGATACTGTTAACGCCTGCACTCCTGATCTGGTTCTCCTCGCCAGAACACGAACACATAGGCCGCCAGCCCTCCCCTCCGGTTTGCAGCCTCTCCTCACACAATGTCCTTCTCCAAAACCGCACTTTGTCAAGAAGAGTTCAGCGTAATACACAGCCGGCCGATGCACACTCTCTCTCCGATCACTGCAACCAGGGCCGTAGGAAGGGCGAGGCGAGTGAGGCGCCTGCCTCGGGCACAGCTGTGAAGGGGCGCAGCCATGGCTCGAGTCCTGCGGGAACGCTGCGGGAACGCAGGTTGCGGGAACCTGCGTTCCGCAGCTTTCCAGCAGGTCTCGAGCCATGGCTGCGCCCCTTCACAGCTGTGAAGCGCCCAGCCTGAAATGATTGCCGGCGGCCGCTTGCTTCCTGCTTGAACGGCCGCTGACAGGAAGTGCAAGCAGCTGCACTTCCTGTCAGCGGCCGTTCAAGCAGGAAGCAAGCGTCCGCCGGCAAGGAGAGGTGAGCTGGGGCAATATCCAGGAGACCTGGGGGGGCGATATCCATGAGACCTGGGGGGCAATATCCATGAGACATGGGGGCAATATCCATGAGACATGGGGGCAATATCCATGAGAACATGGGGGCAATATCCATGAGACATGGGGGCAATATCCATGAGACATGGGGGCAATATCCATGAGACATGGGGGCAATATCCATGAGATCTGGGGGCAATATCCATGAGATCTGGGGGCAATATCCATGAGAGCTGGCTGGGGCATATCCATGAGAGCTGGGGCATTATCCATGAGAGCTGGGGCATTATCCATGAGACCTGGGGGCATATCCATGAGACCTGGGGGCATTGTCCATGAGAGCTGGGGGGCAATATCCATGAGAGCTGGGGCAATATCCATGAGAGCTGGGGCAATATCCATGAGAGCTGGGGCAATATCCATGAGAGCTGGGGCAATATCCATGAGAGCTGGGGCATATATCCTTGAGAGCTGGGGGCATTATCCATGAGAGCAGGGGCATTATCCATGAGAGCTGGGGCATTATCCATGAGACCTGGGGCATTATCCATGAGACCTGGGGCATTGTCCATGAGACCTGGGGCATTATCCATGAGACCTGGGGCATTATCCATGAGACCTGGGGCATTATCCATGAGACCTGGGGCATTATCCATGAGAGCAATATCCATGAGAGCTGGGGGCATTATCCATGAGACCTGGGGGCATTGTCCATGAGACCTGGGGGCATTGTCCATGAGACCTGTGGGCATTGTCCATGAGAGCTGGGGCAATATCCATGAGAGCTGAGGCATTATCCATGAGAGCTGGGGCAATATCCATGAGAGCTGGGGCATTATCCATGAGACCTGGGGGCATTATTCATGAGAGCTGGGGGCATTATGCATGAGACCTGGGGGCATTATGCATGAGACCTGGGGGCATTGTCCATGAGAGCTGGGGCATTATCCATGAGACCTGGGGCAATATCCATGAGAGCTGGGGCATATATCCATGAGAGCTGGGGGCATTATCCATGAGAGCTGGGGCATTATCCATGAGAGCTGGGGCATTATCCATGAGACCTGGGGCATTATCCATGAGACCTGGGGCATTATCCATGAGAGCAATATCCATGAGAGCTGGGGGCATTATCCATGAGAGCTGGGGCATTATCCATGAGAGCTGGGACAATATCCATGAGCTGGGGCATTATCCATGAGCTGGGGCATTATCCATGAGCTGGGGCATTATCCATGAGAGCTGGGACAATATCCATGAGCTGGGGCATTATCCATGAGAGCTGGGACAATATCCATGAGCTGGGGCATTATCCATGAGAGCTGGGACAATATCCATGAGAGCTGGGGCAATATCCATGAGAGCTGGGGCAATATCCATGAGAGCTGGGGCAATATCCATGAGCTGGGGCAATATCCATGAGCTGGGGCATATTCATGTGAACTGGGGCAATATATACCCATATGAGCTGGGGTCAATAATATCCATGTGAACTGGGGAAAATAGTCTGGGGGCTCAGTGCTGTGTATATTATTCTGGGGGGGGTGTATATTATGCTATATGTTCTTTTGCTATACATGCATGTATTCTGTGTGTACTGTATTTGTACATGTACTAAGTGTGCACTATATATGTAGGGTACAAAGGGTGGTCCAATCCACTGCTTCTGGTCGTGGGGAGCATCCAGGGGCTTAGCACTACGCCACTGGTCGGGGACTCTGATTTTTAAAATTATGTGGGGGGGCACAATTTTCTGTTTTTGCCTCGGGCGCAAAAGGAGCTCGCTACGGCTCTGACTGCAACAATGGATGCCGCCGTCTCTCTGCGCTCCAGGTCTGCCAGGATCCCAGAAGTGTCACCTGCGACTGCTGTCTCTCGCTGCTCGCTCCGTTCTGCCAAACGCTCAGGGCTAGGTATATAGGTAACAGCACGATCTCCAACACGACTGTAGCAACATCCACACTCCGGCCTGGTTTCAATCCCTAACAGTCCCAGCGTGCGTCCTACATCTCTCGTGGCTCTGCTCACTCTGCTCATGCCTTGCACGAGGCTGCTGATGTCCTTCCTGGCCAGCACACACCCTTCCTGTTCCCCTTGCAAAGGTCCCTGGGAGCTGGAGTTTCACAAATCTCTCAGTCCAATACAATCCTCTCATATGTTATACACTGGCTCCCCCTGGACCACTCACTGCATTAACATGAGGAAAAACACATAAAAAAAGTAAAAGTTTTAATACACTTACTGTTTCTGGTATCATTTCTTAATAATAAAAACACACAAAGTAATATTTTGTGTAGAAACAATAGTTTTGCTTCAGTACATTTTTATGATTTCAAATTAAACCGTTTTATTTTTCCACACAGATATTGTGGTATGGAATGATTGTGGGTCAGTATTATTATTCTCCTTTATTTATATGGCGCCACATATTCCGCAGCGCTTTACAAGATCAGTGAACAAGGGGTTGATACATTAGAATACCACACATGGATAATACGGCCTGATTCAGGGGATCCCTGTCCAAGGGAACTTACAATCTATCAGGGTTATTCAAAGAGATTCGAAAAGTCACAGCACGTTCGGTGACTTTTCGTTCTCTTCGGTTCCTTTTGCTGATCCTATTTCGGTGACCTTGCGGTGTATTCAGCAAGCACCACAGGGTCCCCGAATTGCAGGGAAAAGCTGCCGCAAACCTGACGAAAACGAACCGCAAAAGCCAGCGAATGCACGCAGAAAAGCCGCAAAAACATCTGGATTAACCTGCTGAAAACCACAGAAAAACCCGAGCAGGAGCCGATCACACACAGCCGATCACACACAGCCGAAGCCGCCGAGACGCAGACGAGGCAGTGAATAAATTAGCAAAATAGTTTGTGTGAATGTGTGAAAGTGAAACGCTGTTCGCAAAGAAACTACTGAGCGAAAATGTCTGAAATTTACATATGATCCAATGAATGATAATAAAAAGGGCTGTTACAGAAAAAAGATTTTTTTTTTTTAAGTTCAGAAAAATGCTTAAAATATCCTAAAAAAATCTATAAATAAAGAGACTCTTCACTGCAGAATTTTATAATGAACAGTTTATTAGATATTGAATTAAAACGGGAATATTTTTAACATTGAAGCCTATGGGATTCGCCTGAATAAACCTGTCGAATTAAACCACCGAATGGCAGGGCATTTCGGGAACCTTTCACTGCTGGTTTGTGTTCTCTGAATAGCCAAAGCATTGCTTTTTCATGGGGATTTCACTGCCCTCGAACAGGCACCGTATGTTCAGGCAATTCGCCAGTATTTGGCGAATTGCCTGCTCTCTGGATAGCCGAATGGCCAGGAAAGGCAACCGAACGCTGATTTTCAGTGTTCGGTTACCTTTCTCAAGCAATTCGGATCTCTTTGAAGAACCCTGTATGAGATGTACAAGTATTTTGAGAGGTTGGCGCATCCATATCGTTAGGTGTCTTGCCAACAACACTCACTGGTGGGGTCTTCTGAGCGGGATCGAGTCGTCTTTCCATGATTGTAGTGCAGCGTCCTGGTGGTTAGGTTGAACCCGCTTCTCGTAAAGTCGAGACTTGCTTCTCCACAGTTGTATTGGAGGGATGTGCTGAACGGGATTTAGACTTGCTTCTCCACGGCCGAAGAGTAGAGACGTTATCACTGGATTCCACAGCCGATAGTGTGGTAGGCAAGTATGTACCGATAGGTGTCTCGCCCAAGGCCACTTACTGGTATTAGTTTATAAAGTGTTGTCACTGAGGGCCTGTCTTCCATTTAGTGACAGCTTATATCATTTAATAACTAATGAAACTGCAATTCATTTTGTACGAAACCATATGTTAAAGCTTCCTTGCTTTAAATGTCAGTTTCCCTATTTCAATATCAAAATAAGTACAGGAGGAGCGGGGTCGCGCCTATTCCCCGATGGGGCGGCTTTAACCACCAATTGAATCCAGCCCAGAGAACATCAGGGAGCTGGAAATCAGAAGATTCATTGTTGATGTGTTCTTTACAATAAAGAAATGACAATGTTTATATTTAAAGGGACATTACCGCTAACATAAGCTGTAACTACGTTAACTTTGCATTACAAACACGTTACACAACACATTGTAAAACACATGCTG
>RXON01002841.1:0-32932 GCA_009667805.1 Leptobrachium leishanense | reverse complement strand
CTAGGATCCTTCCATGGCCCTTGCACAAATCCGCTCACATTAACTTATGCGGGGTCATGTTTCTCTCCATGGCGGTCAACCGGTATCATTTAGAATCTCCCTAACATTATCAGGTCTATTCACTAAAGGGTGAAGCCTGGAGAATTGTCAGAAGAGAACAATCTAGACCAACTAGCCGATTTGGAAAGTGAGATAAATACAATTTTTCTGGTTTGGCTATTTTGACCTAGATTGTTCACTTCTCTAGAAAATTCTCCTGACTTCAACGTTTAGTGAATAGACCTGTAAGACTTGAACCACTAAAAATAGCAGCTCATGCAGAATAGAATCAGTAATGGGGAGCCACTAAATGTATTGAATGTTATCCATGTTAACAACTGCAGAATAGGGGCCCAGATTTCCCTGAGCTCAAAATACCTAAAAATTGTATATAGTTTGTTTCTTTTTGTGCCATCTAGTTTCAACAACCCTAACACCGAGGTAATAATCCTGGATGCTGTATTAGGCAGAGTATAAAGTGCTGTCTTGCTGAGGATTTGCAAGCACCGGTTACAGAGTATTATATGGAAGAACCAGAAGTCCAGTATGATTATGTACTTTACAGTGCAGATGTTGTGAAAATGATATTGTAATTTAAAAGTTTAATTTTACTAGTTGTTTATGTCACCTCTATTTTCATGACATTCATTGATATACAGGAATTACAAATTCTAAGTATAATAATACAAAAGATATTGCTAAGGATTCTGTAGGGCCTGGTATGGAAGGAGGTCTGTGGGTGGGGTTACCTCACTGAGTGTCGCCATCCCTTGTGATGCCACTGAAGCATATAATCACATTATGAGCGCGCCATCTACCCACAAGTAGGTTAACTGATCATATTATTTGTTTTTCATTACATTTACTGTATTTGATACTAAGGCCATTTTTGCATGAATGCTAATAATACAGATGCCATCTGAAATTACACAAGATAATTGGCAACATCTAATGTTTAGAACCTTTCATCCCAGCAATATTCCTGTAAAGGATAAACGAATACATGAAAAATTCACAATAAGTAAATTTACATTATTTTAGTCTTTTGACTATCTCAAAATAATAATCGTTATGCAAAATTGCAATTGTAAACTATATTTAATTGTTTATTATGTACTCCATGTTTTAAAAAATGTTATGATAGAATTAACCATTTTTGTTAAAATATTATCTTTCACATTGCAAATAATTAGAAGAGGAACAATTTGTTTCTCTGTTATGCTTTATTGTTAAGATCTGTAAAGCTGATCGCTAGGATTCACTGAATGTTTAGATCTCTACAACTTTGAAAATATACTATTTCTTCAGTGAATATGTCACACATTCATCCGATTCTTCTGTGTTGCAACTCTTTCTTATCTTGGCTGTTCGGCCAGGAAAGCTACTTCGGTATTATCACATTTATGTCTGCTTTCACAGTAATAGCTACTGCAGTAAATGCCGAATGTATAGAACTTTTTCTTCATCTCCATTAACTCGTCTGCTAGAGTCTGAGCATTGGCAAGCACTTTTTCTTTTGCTGCATCATCTTCATAATACCTGTAAAATAGAGAGGAAATATATATACAAAACCAGAATGGCTGCACTAAATCTGAACATGTCATTTCTATAAGAGTGTTTCTGAGACCAAAATCAGAGCACTCCACTTTAAAACGTTATAAAATATTTTTAAAAAACATCCTCCTGAGGCTCTCTGCAGTGGTACACCCCTCTCAGTCACAGGTGCCTTTTTGCAGGACCTAATTGAGCCTTAAACTGCACTTATGTTCAGGAGAATGTATGTCCTGTTTATGTGTTTTAATAGTATAGGACTATTAAAGTCAGTCAATGGAGGCTCATCTATAGGGGCAACTGGGGCTGTGCCCTACCATTTTTTTGGCAATAAAAAAAATATACTATATATTTTTTTTCTGATCAGCTGTTTGGACACCCTTGCTGCTTGTTAATGTAGCTCAATTGGACTGCAAACAAAACTAGCCCAACTAGCAGTTGAGGCTTAAAAGTAAATCTTATCTGCCTCTCACACAGGGGGCCTGCCTTAACCCCTTCACTACTGTGGTCGTGTATACATGATCAGCGGTAGCAGGCACAGCAGTCTGATGTCGTGTTAACACAATGTAGGGCTGTGTTGTGTGATTACAAATGTTGTTTGCTTTTAGGCTCCAGATGGTGCCTTCGAAGTTTTAGCCCGTGGGCATAATGCTTGAGGTGCTAAAACTGGTTACAATCCGAAAAGGAATGCCCTGACATATCAGGCATTCCCCAGCTGACACAGAGAGTGAGACACTGCAGATAACTGCAGTAACTATTTGGACAGTAGATGGCAACATTTCCCTGCCATGTAGGTTATGACAGTAAGAAATACATTGGAGATGAAAATATTTCTTATTTATAAAAAATGATTTTTCAAGAATCCACTGGCGGTGAATTTTTGGAAAACCACATGGTATTGAAGGGGTTAACCCCATAATGACAGAGAATTAACAGGTACATTATGGTTCATATTTCCTTAATGACACACCATGTTCCCATACCTCAGATCCTTTGGGGGTGGTCTTAGTTCAAGAGCATGTTTTCTTTTCTTTTCCATTCATACACAGACGCTTTGTATTTTTGAAGTAATTTAGGTGACATTTGGTAGGATTCGTGTTTAGCTAGTAACTTTGTAAAAATAATAAAATCACTTTTCGTTTATTTTTTATTTTTTTTATATTGAATAATGTTTTGATGTATAATTTTTGTGGCTAAATTCTGGATTAAACTTGCAATTTGAATTTACCCTCAAAATGAATATGTTTGTATGATTTATTCCCTGGAGTCAACAGTACCAATATTCGCATCAGGGACAACCCAAGCACGGCCAGTGGGGTAACCTCGTGCTACACCGTGGAAGTCCTCCCAGCCTCCAGGTAATACAAAGAAAGAGAACCAGCGTGCTACACAGGTATAAACCAAAGATAAAATACCTCTATTGAAGCATCTCCGCAGAAAAAATGTGACGTTTCAGACACAACTGGCCTTAGTTATTTTTAAAGTCAGCTGTGGCCAAAACGTTGCTATTTTTTTCTGCTGAGATGCTTCAATAAAGGTATTTTATCTTGGGTTTATGCCTGTGTACTACGTCAATTCAGTTTTTTGGTTTATTCCCTGTATTCCCTGCTCCTGGCATCCTCCATCATTACCTCATCATATGCCAGACTGCAGGACTTTTCTCGTGCGGTACCGACCGTATGGAATGCACTTCCTCGCAATATTAGACTGTCCCAAATCTGGCTTCATTTAAACGCTCCCTAAAGACCCTTCTGTTTAGGGAAGCCTACCACCCGACTCTGTAACAAGACATCCGACAGACCTAAAAATGGTCCTCACCTCTCCCTGTATTAACTCATCACTACAGCCCCCCTCCTGTTTCTATCCCCTCACCCATCTAGATTGTAAATTCCCACGGGAATAGGGCCCTCACATCCTCCTGTATCTGCTGGCAGCAATACTGACCTGTCTCCTGTATGTATTGTAGAATTGTCCTGTCTTTACCCACTGCACCTTGTACATCCGCTGTGGAATGTGTTGGTGTTTAAAGAATAATAAATAATAATAATAATAAATATATGGGACCATCAACATTTTGTAGGAATAAACGCCATATAAACATAATCCTATTCATGATTATAAATACTTATGTTTCCAGTCTGGTGCCACCAGATTAAAATGTCACCAGTTGCCCCTGATCTCCATCCATGTCTATGTATTCTATTTATTTAATTCGATACAGCAGCATGTACACAAAACCACTGTTTGTTTCTAAAGTAATTAAGTTTTATTATTGCCATCAAAATACATACATAACAATACAAAAAGTCACATTGACGGTGCAACTGACATGTCATATGTTAGCAATTTACAGTATGCAAATATAAACTGCAGTAATACACTATAGATGAGAGGGAAGAAAAATGAAAATAGCAACAATCTCAGGTCAGTCGACAGCGTTCAGTGACACATACAGTGGAAGAGCAATACCAAGCAGCCTCATACATTGAATCCGGCAGAAACATGAGCACTCATCAGCAGGAATGTACTAGGGAGGGCCAACAAGGGCGCCAACTCCAGTGCCAGGGTTCCCCACCTCTCTGGCTCTGCCCGGGATACCATAATAAATCCAGTAGAACCATCGCCCATCACGAGCAGCAGCTTTGCCGTCAGCTGAGTAAATCAGTTCCTCCATAACACGCAAGTGTTCCACAGCTTGCAGCCACTCATGAAAGGAAGGAGGATGAGGGTCCTTCCAATGCGTGGGGGTAAGTGATTCTGTGGCGTTCAACATTCTGTTCATAATATAGTACTATATAGTATATAGCAGGCCTCAAAATTTTCACTCTCCTGCTTGCATTTGGCGAGTGGAAATTACATGAGGGCGAGTGGAAATGCAGATGCAGGCAGGGCAGGATAAGGGTTAGGTGGGGCAACTAGTGGCGAGTAACTCTTAAGACTTGGCTAGTAGCTTGGGACTTGAAATTTTGAGCCCTGGTATATAGTACTATAGTATATAGTTCTCAACACCTAGCGGGTGTCAGGATTCTACCCCTGGTGCCCACTGGAAGGTCCTGGGTAGCCTGATTCCGGCCCGGTTCTTACCTCTCCTCTCCAGTTGAAGCCACTCCAGGACTTCCTTGCAGCTCCTGAGGCCTGAGCCTCTTCCTATTTAAGGGCGGGACACCTTATGGACCTTGCTCCATTTTTCTGTTTCTTTATGAAGACTAACCTTCCTTTATTGAGCTCCTGCTTGGATTTCCCACATTGCTTCTGTGTATCTGTTTTCTGGACACTTACATTACATGCAAGGATTCCAAACCATCTCTGCAATTCCACCCGTGGTTCCAAGGTATCCAAGTTGCTTTGACTTTGCATCATTCTGCCAAGCATCTGTACCACCCCATCTGCGGTTCTAAAGACTATCTGCTGTGTGAGCTTTCATTGTTGATTGCCTGCATATCAACCTGCAGTTACCTGCTTCAGCATCTGTGGATTTAACTCTTGTTGAAATAAAGTGTTTCTTTACGTATTCCCGCCTGAAGGGTTGTTATGCCATATCCTGGGGGTCCTACCACAGCTCATGCCTGGTACCACCCTTACAGCGGGACATGATGGAGGAGGAAAACCTCTGGCAAAAAGATACAAAACCACTGTTTTATACTACTTTTAAGCTTCAACCATATACTCCTATGTATCCCTCAAATGTCATGCTAGAGTTTGAAGGAATTGCTTGGTAGTGAAAGAGCTAAACCAGGGGTCTCAAACTCTGGCCCCCCAGATGCATATTGCCTGCAATTCTCAGAATCCTATGAATGCAATAAACAGAATCATGGGAGGTGTAGTTCAGAAACATCTGGGGGCTGGTGTTTGAGATCCCTGAGTTAACCTGTTTATGGGATGGAAGGTATTGCATGTATGAATACAATGTTTAAAAGTCATTAGTTGTAAGTAGATACTTACCGCACATAGAAGTATAACGCAGGCCATCGTTCAACACGAATACGTTGGTCTAAGGGTGTGGGAGGATTCATTTCTGGTGGAATGAATATCGCTTGGCTAGCATTCACACCTTTAGCATTTGGAAAAAGTGATAGCAATGGCATGGTTCTTGGAATTGTCAGACCTTTAAGATGAAAGTAGGAAACAGAGTTAGTGATAATAATATTTGTCAGGTTAGCGTTTATTAATAAAATTCTTTGGGCTCTATTACATGCTCCGCGCAAATTCGTCCGCACAGCGCAATCTTTTTTGCGTGCAGCGTTAAACATTAACGCGCGTAAATTAACGCTGGTATTACGATCCGAGCGCATTTTTTCAGCCACCAAAAAATATCGCGCGTAAAAAAGACGCTCAAAAACGAGTGCAAATTAACGCTTCGCGCAGAAATCGGTGGGCAGAATATTTTTTCACGCGATTCATCTGAATTGGCGGAAGTGTCCATACTATACTATATTTACATTCGATTATTTTTGCTGGTGAAATGTGCTGCAGTTCACATAGAAATGTCATGACATATTACTCATGCAGTGAGACTGAGGGCGGATATGTAATTATAGCATAAGGAATATGAAATTCACATTGTGCTTTTATAGTGTTGTTTATGTCATTGGATGGTAATTACTTTACATGGGATTGGATTCTCTCATAAATCAGCTGCAGTTGTATCTTTATATGAGAGATCAGAGAGCCCCTATTTATTATGTAAATTTATTCTACATAAAAAGCATCTCCGCTTTTCTCAATAAATTATCCTCAAACCTCCAGAGCAAGGGAAACAAATCCCAGAAAGATATTGGGGAATTGCATTTCCTGCCTGGTGTTTGCATCATCATACTGTCATTATTATTAGTGTTGTTGTGTCAGTCAGTTTGGGAAATGTGGAATGTGAAGCTTCCTGCGTGGAAAATGAAAGGGCACCAGGTTTTGCAGCAGTCACTTCCCACAATGCACTGCGAAGATCTGGGTTTTAACTCCTTGGTTGCCAGCATTAAGTCCATGTATGAGATCAGTTTGGGTTCTTTTCACAGCTGGAGCAAAAGAACAGGAATAATATTTCTTCATTATACCCATGCTTTAGGGACCCCCTATGGGGGTCTGTTTGTCTGTGTGTCCATCCATGCATCCATCCATATCCCTTACCTGTACACAGTCATGGCAAAACAACACACAAGGTAGAATTGTGTGTTGTCTCGAGTTTAGTTTTAGCTCCTGTCAAAATCAATCTGTGTATATATGCTGCAGCAATAATAAAAACACGCACAACCTCTCTATTTTATTGTTTGAAAAAACAGTTGACATGTAAACCATTTCTATCCCAATGGTAGCAATGAGCACTATTTTGCTTTTCCTTGACCTGGATAAGGATGAATGGAATTACAGGTGAAGTCCCCCCCAAAGACATACATCTCCAAACCTTAGGGTTCTGTAACTCTAAGCCTAGAAGTGTACACTCAGCAGGACTTTACAGATAAGACATATGTTCGTTTCACAGAATAATGAAGAAATGTTATTACAATGAACAGCAAACAAACTACCACATGATCAGAGGTCCAAAAGGCAATGTTAACATCAAAGAAAAAATGATGCTAACTCAATTTTATTTCTTTAAAGAACTTTAATTTCTCAACATGATAAATCTCCACGCCATTTTTCAAGCGATGCACCCACTTCGTTAAACACACCCAACTGCTCTATTGACAATTGCCTTGAAGTTGACTATCTGTCTTAGAACGTGGAGTTTTTTTGGCAAACTCAACTTGAGCAGTTTTTTCGTTCTACGTTCAACAAATGCCCAGTGGCTGCACTTCTTGGTGAAGTCCGACTCCGCATGAAGAATCCTCAACAAGCTTGCTTTTTGAATGTCAACGTCTTCCACAAGCTTTTTGAGAAAGGCTTGAGGATCCTGATATAGAAATTCCTTCACCCTGGCCACCATAGTCTCATCCATGTAAGTGGCATCCTGGTTTTAGTTAATCACAGATGTCAAAATGTCCAGATTTGAGTCTACTAAACCACTTGTGAACCTTCTGGAGACTTGGTGCTTCATCACCAAGATGTGTTATTGTCACGTGGCACCTGTCGAAGTGGTACCCATATACAGGGTAAAGAGCCCAAAAGGCAGGAGATACCACTGGCTGAATACAGACAATAGACACAGACAAAAGGTGAAAATACCACTAGTCTGTAAAGAGATTCCAACGCAAATAACCAAAGAAAGAGAAAAACCTAGTCTAACAAGCCAGTCTTTGACATGGCCTATTTTTAGGATCTATCCTAAAAAAGAAAAACAAGGTGGTGCAGAGTCTCAGGCAAAAACAGACAAAGCCAGGAACGGTACAGGGTAGTAATCAGAACAGCAAGGGTTAAAGCACAATCGTAGTCAAAGAAATAGCAGGTCAGAACACAGGGTTAATATAGCACAAGAAGGGATAAGACACAAGGGGCCATATTACAATGTTGGTGCTAACTTAACCAGCAGTTGTAAACTGAAAACCTCCATAGGCTATAATGGCTCTAGGAAGTTTACAACAGCTCTGGTTAACTTCCCTGGCGGTCTAATTTTTTCAAAATTTTGTGTCTAAAAGCGTCTCAATTTTTTTTTAAAGGAAACATGTTTTTGTACATAGTTAGCCTGTAATAATTAGGAATCACGCACTGAAATCCGTGAAATCAAGAGTCCTTACTGTAAAATCCTTTATAAATAAATAAATAAATAAAAAATTAGTAAATACACGGAGTCCGATAAAGTTTGAAACACGACATAATAATTTATTATCCCAAAAATAATTATCTAAAATAATGCAAATAAATGACATTCAAAAAAATACAACAAAAAACACTGAAATCTGTCTGAAAACAAGTGTGGCTCGGGGTTACCGTTCACGGTAGTAAAATTTAACCGCGAGTCACACTCGGGAATACCGGCAGGGAGGTTAAGTTAGCACCAACTATGTAATATGGCCCAAAGTATGGTCACACTACAAAGCTAGGTCAGTAGACTGAGTAGTCAGCACAGCAACACAAAGGGTTAAGAGTAGGGATTTGCATGGCTGAAAAATTTGTTTAGCTTAGTTTCGTTTTGTTTTTAAATAATTTTGTTTTCGGAATTTCGTAACTAATTTTATTTTGAATTTTGTTTCATTTTGTATTGATTTGAACTTTCGAATCGATTTCAAATTCGATAGTTGATATCCATTTGATAGTTCATTTCAAATTCGATAGTTGATATCAATTATTCAAATTTTTCTTTTATGATGATGACACAGTGTAAAACAAAATAAATTTGTTACAATACGAATTCGAAACGAAACGGTATATATCGATTCATTATTCGGAAGTACTTCCGAAATACGAATTATCAAATTTCATTCCAGATTCTGTTTTTTTCCGAAACGATTGAACATCTCTAGTTAAGAGTCAAACCAGCATCCAACTACTTTAGCCAGGTCAGTACACGGATAATCTATATAGAAGCAGCACAAAGAGTTAAGGCACAGAGAATAGTCAGGAGAGCTAGCTGAGGTCGGTACACAGAAATCCACACAGGAGCAGGAAGGGAAAAAAGTAAAAGGAAAATAAGGCACGGACAACTGGAGAAATAAAATATAAACCAGACGGCAAGGGAAGGCAAGAACAACAAGGAACAAAGAAACAGAACGAATACTCAAGCAAATCAGAGGAGCTTGCTGGCAGCAAGATTAGCAGAGAAACACACAGATAATGACCCAAATGAAAGAGCACTGCCTCTTGGTAGTCACACCCTTAAATAGCTTGCTGAACCGCAAACTTGATGGCTGTATGAAAACACTGGAGTGGATGCAGGAATGGCAAGGCAAGAACTAAGAGCCGGTCTGGATCAGCTCACATACAGGGATCAGGGCTGGAATCGCAACAGTTATGTGGTCTTCAACGAACTGTTTCATATAGAAATCACAATGAATTTGGTAGAGCATGATGGTATATTTTTGCTTCACCACTTTGAAGCAAGTCATGTCACCATGATCATCTGCGGGAATATAATTTTTTTTAACAAGTATTTTAAAGATTAGGCTGTCTTTGGGGAAAATAAAATTCAGTGAGAATCAATATATCACTGATTTTAACCTTACTTTTGGACCTCCCCTCCTAATATTGCAAATTACATAGGACTTTCTGCTGTATTCAGACAAGCCTAAAATCTTCATAATCTGTGTCCAGTGGTAAAAGCAAAATGAGCTCCTGTCATACTGTACATATTGAAAGTTAAATTTCTCCACCTGTCTGCACTCAGCTGCGCCAGCTGCTGCTTTAAGCCGGAGAACCCCTACATGCATTGTGCGTCGAGGCGCATTCAGTGTATACAGGCCTATCTTCTCTGCGCGCTCAGCCACGTGGCTGAGTGGCCAGAGTTGAAAATAGCCAGCTTTGGCTGCGATGATCTTGGATGTCAACCAAACCTCCGGGTCCTCCCCCCGCACACTGACATCATCGCACATGGGCATCAATTAGGGAATTAAGCCCTAGTTGCACAGGTATTTCCATATGGAAATCCCTATGATGGAGATAGGAGGTCCTTTGGATCCCCATTCAATAAAAAGTAATTAAAAAGTTAATATATTTTTCCATTGAATCCTATGGGATTCGCCTGTTTAAACCTGTAAAACTGAACCATTGAAAATCTTGGCATTTTGCCAACATTTCAGTACAGTTCAACGTTTTGTGAAGAGTTTATCCATTACTTCTCCATGGGACAATTTCCCTGGCGCCGAAGGTCATCGAATTGCAGCGATTTGCACGTATTTCACTGGCAAATTGACAGTTTTTTAAATAACCGAACTGCCACTGTTAGAAAAATATTATCTTCTGTCAGTTCATGGCTTTGTCTGGAACCAGTAAGGCATTGGATGTAGTTTGCAGCTGTTCACACACAGTATATATTATGTACAGTATATTACTGTTTCACCAAAAATAACACACAATGACTTCTTAGTTATAATGAGGTATATTTCATGATACAAAGTAACTTACAAGTATGTACATCTGTTCAGCTTGATAATAATATTACAAAGAGATGAGAGGGGGGGCTGTGTCCTTCTTGCTCAAAAAATAAAATAGACCTGAAGTCAATTCCACAAAGCCCCCCCCTGCCTATAGATACTGTTCTAACAGATTTTCTTTCCCCCGTCATCACGCACCCAGAGAAAGCTGTTTCTTAATTTAAACAGCATGTTCCTATATATATAGCAAGGAACAAAGAATATGAGATATTCTTCAGCAACGAAATGGCACCATACGATGAAATTCACTGTTCGGTGCAATTTGGTGGCAAGTTTGGCTCTTACTGAAATTAATTACCCTTTAAATTAATGTGCAGATATGCTAAAAAAAAAAAACCACATAATATAGCTCTACTGTATGAGCCATGTAATCACACAATATAGCTCTACTGTATGAGCCATGTAATCACACAATATAGCTCTACTGTATGAGCCATGTAAGCACACACAATATAGCTCTACTGTATGAACCATGTAAACACACAATATAGCTCTACTGTATGAGCGTGTAAACACACAATATAGCTCTACTGTATGAGCCATGCAAACACACAATTTAGCTCTACTGTATGAGCCATGTAAACACACAATATAGCTCTACTGTATGAGCCATGTAAACACACAATATAGCACTACTGTATGAGCCATGTAAACACACAATATAGCTCTACTGTATGAGTCATGTAAACACACAATATAGCTCTACTGTATGAACCATGTAAACACACAATATAGCTCTACTGTATGAACCATGTAAACACAGAATATAGCTCTACTGTATGAACCATGTAAACACACAATATAGCTCTACTGTATGAGCCATGTAAACAAACAATATAGCTCTACTGTATGAACCATGTAAACACAGAATATAGCTCTACTGTATGAACCATGTAAACACACAATATAGCTCTACTGTATGAGCCATGTAAACACACAATATAGCTCTACTGTATGAACCATGTAAACACACAATATAGCACTACTGTATGAGCCATGTAAACACACAATATAGCTCTACTGTATGAGTCATGTAAACACACAATATAGCTCTACTGTATGAACCATGTAAACACACAATATAGCTCTACTGTATGAGCCATGTAAACAAACAATATAGCTCTACTGTATGAACCATGTAAACACACAATATAGCTCTACTGTAAGAGCCGTGTAAACACACAATATAGCTCTACTGTATGAGCCATGTAAATACACAATATATCTCTACTGTATGAGCCGTGTAAACACACAATATAGCTCTACTGTATGAGCCATGTAAACACACAATATAGCTCTACTGTATGAGCCGTGTAAACACACAATATAGCTCTACTGTATGAGCCATGTAAACACGAAATATAGCTCTACTGTATGAGCCATGTAAACACACAATATAGCTCTACTGTATGAGCCATGTAAACACACAATATAGCTCTACTGTATGAACCATGTAAACACACAATATAGCACTACTGTATGAGCCATGTAAACACACAATATAGCTCTACTGTATGAGTCATGTAAACACACACTATAGCTCTACTGTATGAACCATGTAAACACACAATATAGCTCTACTGTATGAGCCATGTAAACAAACAATATAGCTCTACTGTATGAGCCATGTAAATACACAATATAGCTCTACTGTATGAGCCATGTAAACACAGTTGTGGTAGTAACAAGATTAACGAGACGCCTGTGAACGTGTATTCAGTAATTTGCTTGAATTTCATTTTTATGCTAATTCAGTAAGGAATGATATCAGGTAAATTAACATAACAATCTTAAAGAAACATGTTCAGTGCATTAACCTTCTTTATTTCCTCCTCTAACATACTGTTCCAAAAGTTTCCTATTGTCTGCATGGGAACTTATCCATATTGCTGGCTCATACTTTCGCAGCTCACATCCCTGAAAATATAGAGAAAATGGATTAGATATACAAGAGTACAAACAGTAAAATGAAGCTTAAATGAAAACATACAGTCAGGTCCAGAAATATTGGGACATCGACACAATTCTAACATCTTTGGCTCTATACACCACCACAATGGAGTTGGAATGAAACAAACACAATGTGCTTTAACTGCAGACTGTCAGCTTTAATTTGAGGGTATGTACATCCAACTCAGGTGAACGGTGTAGGACTTACAGCAGTTTGCAGATGTGCCTCCCACTTGTAAAGGAACAAAAGTAATGGGACAGAAAATAATCATAAATCAAACTTTCCCTTCTTAACCCCTTAGTGACCGGGCGGTTTTACACAAATCCGTCCGTTCGTGACCGCAGCTGTTTTTATGTTTCTGCGCTCTTAGTGTTTACGTCAAATTTTCCTCTTACTCGTTTATGTAACCCACACATATTTTACACTGTTTTTCTCGTCACTAAATGGACTTTATAAAGATACCATTTTTTTTCATCATTTCATATAATTTACTATAAAAAATATTGTGAAATATGACACAAAAATTGAAAAAACACCACTTTTGCGAACTTTGACCCCCAAAATTTCTTATGTATCAACAACCGTCAAAAAATTTATTTCCTTAGTAGTTTCTAAATTAGTACTGAGTTTAGCAATACCCAATGTTTACATATTCCTCGCTTTTTTCCTTATTTTATGCAACAATAAGTGCAAGTAGCACTTTGCCATTTCCAAAGAGTTTATTTTCAAAACTAGTGATAGTGACATTTAACACTGATATCTGTCACTAATTCCTGAATAACCCTCCACATATACATATTTTTTTAAAGTACACAAATCAAGGTATTAAACTTGGGGTATTTTGACTCTTTCCATGCAAACCATTTTACCACAAATCTATGCCAAAGTTTGAGAAAAAAAAAAAATTTGGTGATTTTTTTTTTTTGAACGCAATTTAAGAATACATGTACTGTGAACTTTAAGGTTTACTGCCAAAAAGCACCCCCAAAAATATGTTCAGCAACATCTTCTGAGTAAATTGATACCACCCAAGTATAGGTATGTCGGGTCATTTGGGGGCTAAAAGGCCTTATTTGGGGGGTGCGCATTTCAGTTTTCCAACTTGGAATTTTCACATTTCGTCATCATGCACCCATGTCCTATTTGGGACATTTTTGAAGGCCAAAGTAATTTACCCCCATCAAACCATATATTTTTAGAAAGGGCACACCCTAGGGTGCTTCAAAGAGTTGTATTTTAACACTTTCCATGCACTAGCTCTTTGTCAATCTTTCAGGTAGTCACTTTTTGTGTTATTTTTTCACACACATTGTACTTTAGGCATGAATTGTCAAATCCAGTTATGGGTTACTGCCAAAAAACACCCCAAACTATGTTCAGCAACATCTTCTGAGTAAATTGATACCACCCATGTATAGGTATGTCGGGTCATTTGGGGGCTAAAAGGCCTTATTTGGGGGTGCGCATTTCAGTTTTCCAACTTGGAATTTTCACATTTCGTCATCATGCACCCATGTCCTATTTGGGACATTTTTGAAGCCGGCCAAAGTAATTTACCCCCATCAAACCATATATTTTTAGAAAGGGCACACCCTAGGGTGCTTCAAAGAGTTGTATTTTAACACTTTCCATGCACTAGCTCTTTGTCAATCTTTCAGGTAGTCACTTTTTGTGTTATTTTTTCACACACATTGTACTTTAGGCATGAATTGTCAAATCCAGTTATGGGTTACTGCCAAAAAACACCCCAAAATATGTTCAGCAACATCTTCTGAGTAAATTGATACCACCCATGTATAGGTATGTCGGCTCATTTGGGGGCTAAAAGGCCTTATTTGGGGGGTGCGGATTTCAGTTTTCCAACTTGGAATTTTCACATTTCGTCATCATGCACCCATGTCCTATTTGGGACATTTTTGAAGCCGGCCAAAGTAATTTACCCCCATCAAACCATATATTTTTAGAAAGGGCACACCCTAGGGTGCTTCAAAGAGTTGTATTTTAACACTTTCCATGCACTAGCTCTTTGTCAATCTTTCAGGTAGTCACTTTTTGTGTTATTTTTTCACACACATTGTACTTTAGGCATGAATTGTCAAATCCAGTTATGGGTTACTGCCAAAAAACACCCCAAAATATGTTCAGCAACATCTTCTGAGTAAATTGATACCACCCATGTATAGGTATGTCGGGTCATTTGGGGGCTAAAAGGCCTTATTTGGGGGTGCGCATTTCAGTTTTCCAACTTGGAATTTTCACATTTCGTCATCATGCACCCATGTCCTATTTGGGACATTTTTGAAGCCGGCCAAAGTAATTTACCCCCATCAAACCATATTTTTTAGAAAGGGCACACCCTAGGGTGCTTCAAAGAGTTGTATTTTAACACTTTCCATGCACTAGCTCTTTGTCAATCTTTCAGGTAGTCACTTTTTGTGTTATTTTTTCACACACATTGTACTTTAGGCATGAATTGTCAAATCCAGTTATGGGTTACTGCCAAAAAACACCCCAAAATATGTTCAGCAACATCTTCTGAGTAAATTGATACCACCCATGTATAGGTATGTCGGGTCATTTGGGGGCTAAAAGGCCTTATTTGGGGGTGCGCATTTCAGTTTTCCAACTTGGAATTTTCACATTTCGTCATCATGCACCCATGTCCTATTTGGACATTTTTGAAGCCGGCCAAAGTAATTTACCCCCATCAAACCATATATTTTTAGAAAGGGCACACCCTAGGGTGCTTCAAAGAGTTGTATTTTAACACTTTCCATGCACTAGCTCTTTGTCAATCTTTCAGGTAGTCACTTTTTGTGTTATTTTTTCACACACATTGTACTTTAGGCATGAATTGTCAAATCCAGTTATGGGTTACTGCCAAAAAACACCCCAAAATATGTTCAGCAACATCTTCTGAGTAAATTGATACCACCCATGTATAGGTATGTCGGGTCATTTGGGGGCTAAAAGGCCTTATTTGGGGGGTGCGCATTTCAGTTTTCCAACTTGGAATTTTCACATTTCGTCATCATGCACCCATGTCCTATTTGGGACATTTTTGAAGCCGGCCAAAGTAATTTACCCCCATCAAACCATATATTTTTAGAAAGGGCACACCCTAGGGTGCTTCAAAGAGTTGTATTTTAACACTTTCCATGCACTAGCTCTTTGTCAATCTTTCAGGTAGTCACTTTTTGTGTTATTTTTTCACACACATTGTACTTTAGGCATGAATTGTCAAATCCAGTTATGGGTTACTGCCAAAAAACACCCCAAAATATGTTCAGCAACATCTTCTGAGTAAATTGATACCACCCATGTATAGGTATGTCGGGTCATTTTGGGGCTAAAAGGCCTTATTTGGGGGGTGCGCATTTCAGTTTTCCAACTTGGAATTTTCACATTTCGTCATCATGCACCCATGTCCTATTTGGGACATTTTTGAAGCGGCCAAAGTAATTTACCCCCATCAAACCATATATTTTTAGAAAGGGCACACCCTAGGGTGCTTCAAAGAGTTGTATTTTAACACTTTCCATGCACTAGCTCTTTGTCAAACTTTCAGGTAGTCACTTTTTGTGTTATTTTTTCACACACATTGTACTTTAGGCATGAATTGTCAAATCCAGTTATGGGTTACTGCCAAAAAACACCCCAAAATATGTTCAGCAACATCTTCTGAGTAAATTGATACCACCCATGTATAGGTATGTCGGGTCATTTGGGGTCTAAAAGGCCTTATTTGGGGGGTGCGCATTTCAGTTTTCCAACTTGGAATTTTCACATTTCGTCATCATGCACCCATGTCCTATTTGGGACATTTTTGAAGCCGGCCAAAGTAATTTACCCCCATCAAACCATATATTTTTAGAAAGGGCACACACCCTAGGGTGCTTCAAAGAGTTGTATTTTAACACTTTCCATGCACTAGCTCTTTGTCAATCTTTCAGGTAGTCACTTTTTGTGTTATTTTTTCACACACATTGTACTTTAGGCATGAATTGTCAAATCCAGTTATGGGTTACTGCCAAAAAACACCCCAAAATATGTTCAGCAACATCTTCTGAGTAAATTGATACCACCCATATATGATTTGTTCTGTTGTTTTTGGGGTGCTACGCCAATCTTTGACATGTGCTTGTCAATTTTCTAATTTGACATACAGTATCTTCTTTGCTTATCTTCTTTTTAGGGGCCTTTTTACATACCCCAGTTTTATGAACGTGCATTATATTTGGTAAGCTAACACCCCAAAGTATTGTAAATGGAGTGTTTTTATGCTATGGATGCATCCGTTGCTCCAAACAAATTAGATACTGTTTGGTGGTCATTTTTCATTTTCACACCCACATCAGTTTTGGACTGTGATTTAGGAGACACTGTTGTTTTTTTACTGCATGAAAACTCTCCAGGTTGTTTTCTGCAAGGTCTCCTGAGTACACCCATTGCCCCATGCCTAGGTTTGCCAGGATTTTGGGAAGGTTCAAATACAATTTTTTGACTTTGTCATTAGAGTTGAAATTGAGATTATTTCTTCAGCTAGCCTATCTTTGGTTTTGGGTCTACCGCATACCCCAGTTTGAATTATTGCCAGAAAATTGTTTATATTTGTTATGTTGACACCCAAGGTATTGCATATGGAGTGCTTTGATGCCATGGATGCAACGGTTTTAGCCCAAAACATTTGGCAACAAGGTGTGTGGCGGTAATTTTTCAATTTTCAGATTTTTACGCCCACAGTAGTTTTGGACTGTGATTTAGCAGACACTGTTGTTTGTTACTGCATGAAAACTCTCCAGGTTGTTTTCTGCAAGATCTCCTGAGTACACCCATGCCCCCCATGCCTAGGTTTGCCAGGATTTTGGGAAGGTTCAAATACAATTTTTATGACTTTGTCATTAGAGTTGAAATTGAGATTATTTCTTCAGCTAGGCCTATCTTTTTTGGGTCTTACCGCATACCCCAGTTTGAATTATTGCCAGAAAATTGTTTATATTTGTTTGTTGACACCCCAAGGTATTGCATATGGAGTGCTTTGATGCCATGGATGCAACGGTTTTAGCCCAAAACATTTGGCAACAAGGTGTGTGGCGGTAATTTTTCAATTTTCAGATTTTTACGCCCACAGTAGTTTTGGACTGTGATTTAGCAGACACTGTTGTTTGTTACTGCATGAAAACTCTCCAGGTTGTTTTCTGCAAGATCTCCTGAGTACACCCATGCCCCCCATGCCTAGGTTTGCCAGGATTTTGGGAAGGTTCAAATACAATTTTTATGACTTTGTCATTAGAGTTGAAATTGAGATTATTTCTTCAGCTAGGCCTATCTTTGGTTTTGGGTCTACCGCATACCCCAGTTTGAATTATTGCCAGAAAATTGTTTATATTTGTTATGTTGACACCCCAAGGTATTGCATATGGAGTGCTTTGATGCCATGGATGCAACGGTTTTAGCCCAAAACATTTGCAACAAGGTGTGTGGCGGTAATTTTTCAATTTTCAGATTTTTACGCCCACAGTAGTTTTGGACTGTGATTTAGCAGACACTGTTGTTTGTTACTGCATGAAAACTCTCCAGGTTGTTTTCTGCAAGATCTCCTGAGTACACCATGCCCCCCATGCCTAGGTTTGCCAGGATTTTGGGAAGGTTCAAATACAATTTTTATGACTTTGTCATTAGAGTTGAAATTGAGATTATTTCTTCAGCTAGGCCTATCTTTGGTTTTGGGTCTACCGCATACCCCAGTTTGAATTATTGCCAGAAAATTGTTTATATTTGTTATGTTGACACCCCAAGGTATTGCATATGGAGTGCTTTGATGCCATGGATGCAACGGTTTTAGCCCAAAACATTTGGCAACAAGGTGTGTGGCGGTAATTTTTCAAATTTCAGATTTTTACGCCCACAGTAGTTTTGGACTGTGATTTAGGCTAGGGTCAGACGAGCGTAGTGTTCACGTCCGTGATCGCGCCTAAAAGTACGTCCGTTGATAGCATGACATAAAGTCCAATGGAGCCCGACACACGAAGTACGTCCGCACTGAACTGCGGACGCACAACGGCCGCGGCCCACGGACGCAAGGCAGGCAAGAACGTAGAACCGCTAGAACGGCCGCACAAAGTGCGCTGCGTCCGCAACGTCTGCATAGCTTTTGTGTGTGAGTGATGGAACGTGGTCAGACGGACTGCATTTATACGTCCTGCATTTTTCACGGACAAAATGGTTTTGCAATTGAATTTATTGTCCCTTCCATCTGTCAAAAAATAAATGTCAGTGAAAAAACGGACTGTGTGACCACTACTGCGTCTTCCGTACTGACGATGTCCGTACTGCACGGACGTACAGTCCGTAGAAATCACGCTCGTCTGACCCTAGCCTTAGCAGACACTGTTGTTTGTTACTGCATGAAAACTCTCCAGGTTGTTTTCTGCAAGATCTCCTGAGTACACCCATGCCCCCCATGCATAGGTGTGCAAAGATTTTGGCAAAATACAGCACCAATTGTAGAACATAAAAATGTACGAATAAAATGTAAAAGTCTGGTGCCTGTCAAACTGGGGATGCTCTCTAGGGGAGCACAGGCTGTTGTCACTGAAGTGCATGAAACGCAAAATGTTTTCATACCTTCTACGTGACATTGATTGGAGGTAAATGGGGGTAGAGCAGATGGGGCTACTGCTCCAGCAGGAGCGAATTGAGGGCTTCTTTATGATGCCCTCAGCATAGTAAGTGCCCAGAATTTCAGAAATTCTGGCACATCTAGCGGGGTCCATTGCTGCCTTGCCAAGTAGGAGTCTGGCTTCGCAGCACAATGCTGATGGGCATACAGATTTGATTGGGCCACGATGTGGCCCAACAATCATCCCCCATAAACACCTGCAAAAACTGTGTGGCGGTAAATCCTGCAACATCAATATTGATGCCAGGATTTGCCGTGAAAGGAGGGATATCTGGCCTCTGGCGATGAGGCACTACCCACTCCTCAGCTGGAGCTGTGCGTCTCCTGCTGGCAGGTGGTGACCCAGGATCTGCATCAGAAACATCACTAGATACATCAGCCAGCATAGATAATGTATCTAGCGACGCCTCTGAGCAGTTAGCGGGGTCGAAATGAGGGTCTGAGTCTGACGCAGATGCCTCAGATTCTGACGCCAGGATGGCATATGCCTCCTCGGCGCTGTACACCCTCTCAGACATTATATATAATAGATTATAAAATTTTATAATTATTATATATATATAAGCGGATTGTTGGTTCTTAGAAGAACCGTTGGGTTTCACAAGAAAATACAAATAAACACCTAAATCTCTCTAAATCCCTCTAAACCTGCCTCAATTCTTCTAAATCTCCCTAAAATCTCTCTAAATCTGCCTCATTTTTTCTAATCTCACTAAATCTCACTAAAATCTCTAACCTGTCAAATCTGATCTCTCTCTCTCGCTCACCAAAACACAAGTGAGGAGAGGGAGGGAGAATCACAGAGGTCAGAGCCAATATTTACAAAATATTGGCCTGACCTGACAAATTAGAAATTTTATTTTGATTTTTTCTAACTTCTGATTGGATGTTGCTAGCCTGCCTCTCTGATGAGGCAGGCTAGGAACATCCCACTCAGCCCAAGATGACCCTGCCCTTAGAACCCTAACCCTACCCCTGACCCTGCCCTTAGAACCCTACCCTAACCCTACCCCTAACCCTAACCCTACCCCTAACCCTAACCCTACCCTAACCCTACCCCTAACCCTACCCTAACCCTAACCCTACCCCTAACCCTAACCCTAACCCTACCCCTACCCCTAACCCTACCCCTAACCCTAACCCTACCCCTAACCCTAACCCTAACCCTAACCCTAACCCTAACCCTACCCCTACCCCTACCCTAACCCTACCCCTAACCCTAACCCTAACCCTAACCCTACCCCTAACCCTAACCCTACCCCTAACCCTAACCCTAACCCTAACCCTAACCCTACCCCTAACTGTCAGTTTATTTTTTATTTATTTCTTCTTTTTACACTTTTTTTACACACTTTTATTTTTTTTTACACTTTTTTAACTTTTTTTTCCACTTTTTTTTACTCTGCTGGGTGCCTTGATCCCTCGAGGCACCAGCAGAGCACCTGATCACTGATGTGATCGTTTTTGTACTGAGTGCCACGATACCTCGTGGCACTCAGTACTTCCTGCCGCTACCGGAAGTGATCGCTCGCGGGGAGCGATCACGGACGGACCGGCGGCAGGTAAGTATATTACAAGGATGCCTCGATGTCGAGGCATCCTTGTAATATGCTCAGAGCAGCTGGAAGCGATCCGATCGCTTCCAGCGCTCTGTAGAAGTGCCGGGCACCTCTCCGGTGCAACCGGATGTAGATCGCTCCCGGGGAGCGATCACATGGTGCCCCGGCACTTCTAACGGCCATTGCACGGATGCCTGGACTCCCAGGCATCCTGCAATGGCGTTTGAGCTGCTGGAAGCGATCCGATCGCTTCCAGCAGCTCAAAACGGCGGCAGACGTACCATGTACGTCAGCGGGTCTAAGAGAGACCCGCTGCAATGACGTACATGGTACGTCCTCGGTCCTTAAGGGGTTAATACTTGGTTGCAAATCCTTTGCAGTCAATCACAGCCTGAAGTCTTGAACGCATAGACATCACCAGACGCTGGGTTTCATCCCTGGTGATGCTCTGCCAGGCCTCTACTGCAACTGTCTTCAGTTCCTGCTTGTTCTTGGGGCATTTCCCTCCAGTTTTGTATTCAGCAAGTGAAATGCATGCTCAATTGGTTTCAGGTCAGGTGATTGACTTGGCCATTGCATAACATTCCACTTCTGTCCCTTTAAAAACTCTTTGGTTGCTTTTGCAGTATGCTTTGAGTCATTGACTCATTGTCCATCTGCACTGTGAAGCGCCGTCCAATGAGTTCTGCAGCATTTGGCTGAATGTGAGCAGATAATATTGCCCAAAACACTTCAGAATTCATCCTGCTGCTTTTGTCAGCAGTCACATCATCATTAAATACAAGAGAACCAGTTCCATTGGCAGCCATACATGCCCACGCCATGACACCACCACCACCATGCTTCACTGATGAGGTGGTATGCTTAGGATCATGAGCAGTTCCATTCCTTCTCCATACTCTTCTCTTCCCATCACTCTGGTACAAATTGATCTTGGTCTATCTGTCCATAGGATATTGTTCCAGAACTGTGAAGGCCTTGTTAGGTGTTGTTTGGCAAACTCTAAGTGGCCTTCCTGTTTTGAGGCTCACCAATGGTTTACATCTTGTGGTGAACCCTCTGTATTTACTCTGGTGAAGTCTTCTCTTGATTTTTGACTTTGACACACATACACCTACCTCCTGGAGAGTGTTCTTGATCTGGCCAACTGTTTGTGAAGGGTGTTTTCTTCACCAGGAAAGAATTCTTAATTCACCACCACAGTTGTTGTCCGTGGTCTCCCGGGTCTTTTGGTGTTGCTGAGCTCACCAGTGCATTCCTTCTTTTTGAGAATGTTCCAAACAGTTGTTTTGGCCATACCTAATGTTCTTGCTATCTATCTGATGTGTTTTTTTTTGTTCTTCAGCCTAATGATGGCTTGCTTCACTGATAGTGGAGGCTCTTTGGATCTCATCTTGAGAGTTGACAGCAACAGATCAAATGCAAATAGCACACTTAAAATGAACTCTGGGCCTTTAACTGCACATTGTAATAGGGATAATGAGGGATATCACACACCCTGGACATGGAACAGCTGAAAAGCCAATTGTCCCATTACTTTTGGTCCCTTAACAAGTGGGAGGCACATCTGCAAACTGCTGTAAGTCCTACACCGTTCACCTGAGATGGATGTACATACCCTCAAATTAAAGCTGACAGTTTGTTTGTAAATGTAAAGCACATTGTGTTTTTTCATTCCAACTCCATTGTGGTGGTGTATAGAGCCAAAGATTTAGAATGGTGTCGATGTCCCAATATTTCTGGACCTGACTGTACATAGCCAGGTAGTAACATAATACAGATATAGTGAGAAAAAAGGGGGGTGTTTGTGAGGGGTCCTGAGAACGAGCAACAGCACGAATGGCCTGCTCTACGGTGTGGTACCCGCTCAGGTCTCACAAACAAGGTTTTAGCTGGATTGTGCCATTACAGAGATGAATTTTCCATATGCAAATCAGCCTGCTCTCACCCAGAAAGGGTGGGCAGCACTGATTGCCAAGGACGTCATCCCTGCACAAGAGTTGCAGCAACCCCCGACGATCGTTTCGGCCTTATTGGGCCTCGTCAAGAGGGTATAGCTGACACCCCTCTAGGCACATCAAGCAAGGGGTCCACGTCTGGATGACCCTATAAATACAGATACAGATATAAATGCAAACTATCAATCCCAGACAGTAAAATGACCCTGAGTAAATAGTAAATACATATATAATATATATATACAGTTGTGTTCAAAATTATTCGACCCCCACTGAAATTGAGTGTTTTGGCCAGTTTGACATTGATTTGATCATTCAGTCATCTTGCTTACAATTAAATCAAAGAGGCACGTGTAGGTCAGACAAATATAACATAACATTTATAATGAAATAACCACACAATGTCTTTTCTGTGCTCACATCATTATCAGTTTTATTCAACCCCCAAGTGACATTCAATCTTAGTACTTAGTACAACATCCTTTTACAGTTATAACAGCTTTAAACGTGAAGCATAGCTTGACACAAGTGTCTTGCAGCGATCTACGGGTATCTTCGCCCATTCGTCATGGGCAAAAGCCTCCAGTTCAGTCACATTCAAGGCTTGCGCACTGCAACTGCTTTCTTTAAGTCCCACCAGAGGTTCTCAATCGGATTTAAGTCAGGTGACTGCGATGGCCACTCCTAAATGTTCCACACTTTTTTTTTTTTTTTTTTAATTTAAGATTTTTATTTTGCAAAGCAAGAAGAGGTCACAAACCGACCATCATAGTTGGCCTCGCAGGGCCAAATATGTGTTACTCTCATAAAACTCACTTATAACATAAAAAGGGGGAGGGGGGTCAAAGGAAAAATCAGCAAGAAGTCAAAAAATGGGGGGGGGGGTCAAAGCAAAAGTCAGCAAAAAAAAACTTTGGGAAAACAAAACTAAAGTCTCAAAATTTTTTCCCCGGCCGGGGAATGTCAGCAAGAAAAAATAAAATAGTGGCCGAAGCGTCTCAGGACCAGCAGAATAAACATGAAAACAGCAAGGGGAGAATCCAAATAAGAGTCATCGGTGTGAAAGAAAATGTTTGCAGGAGAAAAAACCAGCGTCATCTAGAAAATAAAAGATTCATCACCCCGTATCCCGAAATGGTAGCTTACGTAAGACAGGTAGTACATTGCATGCGAGACCGGGGTTTCCAAACACAGCGAGCCTGCAGTCACAAAGCTGACCTCCAAGTCGCCTCTGGACCTGACACTCTTCATACCCTCCTCCGTCAGATGCTCGGGGTACAGCTGCACGCGTCAGTGGGTACCGCGGTGCCGTCTGAACGGCCATCGGCAGGGGGTCAGTCTCCGCAGGCTTATGGCTGGAGTACGGCATCCCCGGGTCCGGTGAGTCCAGTGCCACCTGGACATCGCGAGACTCCAGCTCGCCCTTTTCAGACAGCTCCGGGGTCAGCGTCCCAGTCAGGTCGCCGGTGGTACCGACGCACCTCTCCAGAGCATCAGTCACGTTCCAGCAGAGTCCAACGGGACACGAGGTCGGATCCTCTCCGAGAGCATCTACCTCCTGGGTCTCTGCATCTACTCTCCGGTCTGGCGGTCACCCAGCCAGTCCTCCACGCGGTCATCAGTCGTCCCACGAGCCTTGGGAAATCGGGCTCTCTTCCTCCCCCCATCTGCGCCAAGGCAGGCCTCAAGGGCCGCAAATGCAGCCTCCATGCCACGGTGGGGGGTGGGTCCGCTCCAGGCTGCTCCATCCACTCGCTCCGTCAACATCAGGTCCCCAGCATCGCAGATACAGCTGGAAGACAGGGGCCCTCCATCCTCTCAGTCCGCAGCCACCAAGCACCGGGTCAGGCTCTCTACAAGTGAAGCAGGGAGGACAACGAGCACCCGGAGGCAGATGGGTAGGCCGCAAGATGGCCGCCAGGGAAACAGACTCGCGCGGGGCTAAAACTCTGCCGTGCTCCGGGTGGGGCAAAAAACGGTCACCGGAGCAGTCCCCGTTATGGCTAGCCATCCAGGGACCCTAATAATGGGCTAGTTGATGAGGGGCTCCAGCTAAAATAAAACAATATCAGCGCGAATCCGGCAGAGCTCCCCCCACGACACGTCTTGTCCCTTTCAGAGCCAGCCACGCCACCCAATGTTCCAGCCTTTAATCTGCAACCATGCTCTAGTGGACTTGGAGGTATGCTTGGGATCATTGTCCTGTTGAAAGGTCCAACGTCTCCCAAGCCTCAGGTTTGTGACGGACTGTATCACATTGTCATCCAATATCTCCTGGTACTGAAGAGAATTCATGGTACCTTGCACACGCTGAAGCTTCCCTGTACCTGCAGAGAAGCAAAACAGCCCCAAAGCATGATTGACCCCCCGCCATGCATCACAGTACGCAAGTGTGTTCTTTTCTTCATAGGCCTTGTTCTTCCTCCTCCAAACATAGCGTTGATCCATGGGCCCAAACAGTTCTAATTTTGTTTCATCAGTCCACAGAACACTATCCCAAAACTTCTGTGGTTTGTCCACATGACTTTTGGCATACTGCAGTCGACTCTTCTTATTCTTTGGAGACTGCAAGGGGGTGCGCCTGGGAGTTCTGGCATGGAGGCCTTCATTACGCAGTGTGCGCCGTATATTTCCGAGCTGAAACTTCATTACCCACATCTGACAAATCTTTTCTCAGTTCTTCAGCAGTCACACGGGGACTTTTCTCCACTCTACGCTTCAGGTAGCGCACAGCAGTCAAAGTCAGCATCTTCTTTCTGCCACGACCAAGTAGCGTTTCAACAGTGCCCTTTGCCTTGAATTTGCAAATGATGCTTCCTATGGTCTCTCTTGGGTATGTTTTACATCTTTGCAATCTTCTTAAAGCCATTGCCCTTCCTGTGAAGAGTAATCACCTCTTCTCTAGTCTTCCTGGACCATTCTCTTGACTTCACATGTTTGTAACACACAGTAAATTTCTAGAAGGAGCTGAGTATCACAGTCATTTTAAAGCTGCCTAATTGGTGCTTATTATGCTTTATTGCTGCTCCGTGACATCCACAGGTGTTTTCAATACCTGATTGAAAACACTTGAATGAACCTCTGTTCTTCAGAGTGGTAGTCTTTAAGGGGTTGAATAATTGTGTCAATGAAGAATTCACAAAAGAAACATTTACTACTGTATTACAAAACCAATTGATGTCATTTTAGTTGCATATGGTTCTTTAAAAAGTCCTTGTAGGATTTCATTCTGAATACAATTACAAATGTACACTAAATTTCCTAAAACCCTTTACAGCATTGGGGGTTGAATAATTTTGAACACAACTGTATATGCAGTGAGATGAAGCGATAATAAGGATATACAACATACTAGGTGAAAGGAAGCTGAGCTAAAGTAAATACATACATCTTTAGGTAATGAACAAAGCTGAACTAAATGCAGATGTACCAAGACAGAACCAAGCAGTTGTCACGTTCCCACGTTCCAACCCTGTCTCCCTGCCCTCTGTATTCCTTATGTCTGTGTTTCCCTGTGCTGCTTTCCCTGACATGCAGCTCAGGGGTTAAGTTTATTGCTCGTTGAGCTTCTGCTGGTAATATGGGCTGATTACTCCCCTATTTAAAGCCATGGGCCCATATCACCATGCTCTTGCATCCTGGTTCACTTCAGCTACAGATTTGTTCCTGAGAGCTCCCTGTTATTCTATCCTAGTTCTTTCTCAGTGTTTCCCCCTTATCTGAGTTCTAGGTTTCTGATTGTCTTCCTGGTATTGACCCTCTGGCCTGGCTGACGGATTTTCTCTGGTGCTATATCCCCGCTTTGGCTCAAGGTATACGTTTTGGTTTTGACCCCTGGCTTATTTATTGACCACTCTTCTGGACATCCCTAGTGGTTCTGTGCTTATCGTATTATATGTTGTGTATCCCTGTAGACCACGGCTTTAGTATATTGAAGTCCTTCCCTGCAAGTTGTTGAGTATAACTCCTTCAGGTGTCTGTGTTTTCCCCAGGACTCTGCACGGCTACAAGGTAACCTTTTTCTATTAGTGCAGATTCGGCCACTCTAAGGACCGATCTATCAGTATAGGGCTCCTTCGGTATTAGCCGTGCAGAGGTCCCCAGTGTCTTCTGTGGTTTATTTCCTTATCCTGATTGTTGTGTCACGCATCTCTGCATATAGCGGCTTTTCCTCATACCTGGGTCCTACTTGGCGCAGGCCGGGTACCGCCATAGTGGCTGAACATGACAGCAGTAAAGCGTAGATTTTTACATAAACTGTATGCAGGGCTGCCATCAGAATATTTGGGGCCCTTCCTAAACCACGAGTCCCTCAGCTGCCTATTTCAGTAAAATAATTAAAAATAAAACATGTGCCGCCTCTTCAGCTTACCTTACTTTACAAGGAGTGGGCGAAAATCCTACTGGACCAGTATGGGGTTAGAAAATGTTCATCTGAGATTCTGTGCCACTTAGACAAGTGACGGTATTTCGGTATTTCAAAACTAAAAACTAAACAGCAAGAGGGGAAGCTGCGATGTGTAGCTTCTCATTTTATTGTTTATTTTTTAGTTTCTCGGCACTGCAATACCGGTTTGGCAACACCAGCAAACACTGGTGCTTAGTGGATGACCATCTGAGTGTCCAAATTTGCAATATTGTTTTTGTCACCATTGGATACTCAGAGAAGCACCAACCTGATGTGATCTGAAGAAGCATTGGTATTCTGTCTCCTGTGGGCTCTGGAGATCTTGGCCTGAAGCTACACAGGACAATGGTGTCATCCTCCAAAAGCCTCTTACTCATAGGGAATTGGTTGATGTAGCACTCCTTATCCCTATCAGGTCTATTCACTAAAAAGTGAAACTCAGGGGAAATGGCAGGAGAAAAAAACAATTTAGACCAAATAGCAGATTTGGAAAGTGAGATAAATGGGAGAATTTTTCTGGTTTGGCGATTCTGACATAAACTTTTCACTTCTCCAGTCATTCTCCTGAGTTTCACCTTTAGTGAATAGACATGTATGTTTTTAAAAGCAAATATGACAAAGACCCACTTACTTGATATCTCTCCACCACCAAATACTTCGGGCACGGACACTCACAACAATACGGAGCAGTCCTGTAGGAGTCACCAAAGGAAGCTCCATTGCCATGGAGAACGAATGAACTCAGAAGTATCACAAGTTCTACACACATCATCGCAGCTATGCCCAGAGTGTCCACTGTGCTCTTTTATAATATCTGTGTGATGTAGGGGAGTGTCAGCATTAGTAACTATTACACCGATGGACACAATTTCCCAGGTACACGTAAGCATTTAGTAGATAGATATCAATATGTGACATATCAGCCTCTGTCTCTTAAATTATTATTAAAGAGGTTATTTACTAACCTCTGATTTGGCTACAATTTGCTCCACATGGTGAATTTCACTATTCGGTGCAATTTCGGGCCAAGTCGTCTATTCGTTAAGCTGTTGATCTGCCAAATACTGGTGAATTGACAGCAAAATACGTGCAATTTGCTGCAATTCTTCAGCACCAAAATTGTTCCATAGAAGACTATCGTGCCTTCTATTCACAGAACACCAAATTGCCCCAAAATTCCACCGAAATGCCCTGACTTTTGGAGTTTCAGTTCAACATGTTTAAACAGGCGAATGCCATAGGATTCAATGTAAAAATGTAATATCTTTTACTGGAGGATTAGAAGAATTATTAAGAGACTATGTATCAAGCCTGCCTGGAGGGCAGTCTATTGTTGTAGAGCATATGGCTGCCCAGTGCTCCCAATAATGTGGCTGTTTATCGCACCAAGTTTCTGACCCACAGCTCACATGGATATATTTGCCCCCAGCTCACATGGATACATATATTGCCCCCAGCTCACATGGATACACAGTATATCTACAGTATATATACTGTAGATAATTTATCTGTAGAGGTGCAATAACAATAAAAAATAAGATAGTGAAAAGCTACATAAAAGATACACCACAAGGGTCGTTCCTTAGTGAAACAAAAGGATTTTTTGGATGTGGTTCTTGTCTAAACTGTGCTGAAGCGAGAAATAAAAAAAAGGCATGTAAAGGAATTTCAAGGAAGTAATAATAAGAGAAAGTATCGAATCTATGATTTTATTACATGTAGATCTAAACAAGTAATATATATGCTAACCTGTCCGTGTGGATATATAGGCAAAACGGAGAGAATATATATGTCCGAATTAGAGAGCATATTAATAACATTAAACGGGGCTTTGAAAAGCATAGTCTGTCTCTTCATTTCAGAGAATTCCATCAAAATAACCCTGAAAAGTTAAAATTAATTTTGGATTAGAAGGGTAAAAGGAAACTGGAGAGGAGGGGATACAGATAAGGAGTTGGCCCGAGAGGAAAGTAAATGGATTTTCCAATTAGAATCACTTATCCCGCGGGGTCTCAATGAGACATTCGAAATGGTACACTTTTTATAGTAAGAGCAAAATGTTGAGATATGTCTTTGAATACAGATAAAACTTGGAGAGTTAACAATATTTCCCTTCAGCTTCAGCGATTACCACCGGGAGAAACCGAAAGGAAACGGAATGAGGACTTTACACGCATGTGGAGAAACCGAAAGTAAAAGGAAGAAGGACCCTATATGCATGCGTACAATCCGGAAGAGAGTGAGCGGAAATTACGTTTAAGAATACCGGAAGAAGGGATACACGGAAGTGAACAGAACGAGAACGTGGAGGAGGGTCGAAAGAACAGCGGATACCAATTAACTTTTAAGGGATTGACTATATAAATGCGCAGAGAGAAGGGAACACTCATTCTGAACCAGCCAATTGAGGAAGTCGGATGTGTTAATGACGAAACGAAACGCATCTTGGCAGATAAGGTTGTAAGAAAATCTTTAATTGCTTCAATTATGTTTTATTAAATAATTTTTTTATGTTATCACGGCTGAAAGATTTTTTTGTCCACGACACTTACATTTTTTGGGGATTGAGAGCTGGATAACTCACAAAGAAGGGAGAGAGGGAACCCTTTAAACCCCCCCAAAAAAGTGCTGTAACATGAGAGCCACTGAAATCATAGGCTCAGAACAAAGTGAGTAAGCCACTTCTGAATATACTTGGAGTGTGTGTTAAAAAGGAAGGATGTTCTGCACTATGTGATTTATCTTCCATGTATGGTCCGGGAGAACGGTTCCAGATTGGAAGAACGGTTACAGATTGGAAAATGGAGGGCCCCATCCTGAATGAAAAGTGGGCGAGGTGAAAACTCAGAGCTATCCCTAATTATATAAGGGTGCTCTGGAAAGAGTGAGTTTTGAAATAAAGGGGGGATATATAAGTGGGAAAGTTGATTATAGATATATTACGCAATGAGAAGTGTTATGTTCCTACTCCTTTAAGGTATTGAATTAAAAGTGGTGAAAGGAATTGAAACCGAGATAAGTACTATTTGAGACGTTTTCGTTTCTGTCTCTTCACAGGTTTTGAGGTGAACCACTGCATGTTGAAAAACCTCTATAGAGCCACTGATTAGGTTGAAAGTTTATGCACTTCACTACTTTCTTTTGTGTTTGATATGTGTAAGGAAGGTGTTGTATACCACCCTCTATAAGTGGGAGCGGCACTAGAGGTCTAATTTATTGTCAAAAAGAAGTGCCAGACCACCTTTACCCTTTTTTTTCCCTTCCAAGTGGTGCCTGCCTTTTCTCGGTGGCCCGCTCGGTTGGGGAGGGAGAGAGGTCCAAAGGACCTCCCCCTCCTCTTCAGGCACTTTCCCCGCACTCGCGGGGCAGTTGCCTGCAAAAGACGTCATCGCGCTAGCAGGTCTCGGATGCTGGGATGTCAGCACGCACCGGAGGGCCACAGCGATCGGCCGGAATACCGCGCTCAGCATGTCATCCGCACAGGGGGACAACTTGGCTGTACGCACTGAGCGTGTCCTTAGCAGCCAAGTGGTTAAAGGACGTTTTTTATTTTGTAACAGGCCTTTTGATTATATTTAGGACTTTTTTTATTATTTGGATCCATTTTTACTACATTTTTACTAATTGATACTCCTATTAGGAGAATAGGAGATTGTTATTTTTGCAGTTTGGCAGAATTCGCAGATGCCAATTCAGCGCAATTCGGTGGTTATTGGTGCAATTCTGCATTTTTCGCCTATGTCCAATAACAGCTTCAGCAACTCCAATTTCTACAAACTATGGTGACCATTCGCTAAATAGTGAATTCACTGTATTTTCAGCAAAATGGAATCACCAAAATGCAGCAAAATGGGATGAAACGCAAAGAGAATAAACCCTTGAGTAGAACAGGAGATACATTGTAAATAAAATCAAGACGATGTGACTTACAAATTGCAATAACAAAAGCAAATCATAATATTTCTCTGCAATCATTGTCAGAAAGATTCCTCAAAACTCTAAGGAACTGTGAAGAAGATAATGAATTCTCAGAAATAGTGAACATAAACTTGATTCCTCCAAATCTCTATTCCCATCTCTGTAGATTACTTAAAAAGATGCACAACACATACATGTGCTTTCTGTATAACAGAACATAATAAATCAGTAACAAACATATGATCTCTGTTATCTTTGGGAACAGTAATTCCAGACATGTACATAGACATACTTTGGAATGATAAATGTATCATATCATTTCCTCCCTATACAGTTTTTTTTCCACTCCTTTGGGGTTTTCATCTTTATAAACAATGACGTGATGTAAACCTCATTTTTCAGTTAATACATATGTATATTGTTGAGTGCATCAACATTTTTATTGTCATTTTATATATGACCACTTTGATGTGCACCCAGTCATTTGTTTCCATTCCTTTAGTCTGCTGAAGGATGAGCAGTACAAATATTTCATTTATTGTATATAAATATTCCTCCTGGTATTTAATCAAGATACGCCTCCATAAGGCCAGCCAATAAACAGGGTCCCCACTTCAATAAGATGACCAAGGCAGGGTGCACCCATTAGATAAAGAATTAGTTCAGCCAGAACACTTGGGACTCTATACCAGCCTTGCTGTAAACTTAACCAGAGCTGTTGTAAATTTAGCAACTCATAGACTATAATGACTCTGGGAAGTTTACAGCAAATCTGGTTCAGTTTACACCAGGGTTTGACCCACACCCCATTCAGCCACCACCCATTCCAGTTTGCCAATACCACACACACTTACATGTCCTTTAGTCGTATTCACAAATAGGGATGTGCTGTTCGGTTCGATCAGTTCAGAGTTCGATTCGAACATTGGCAGTTCGAAAGTTCGCGAACTTTGAACTTTTTGGCGTGTACGGTTCGAGTGAATTGAAAAAAGTATAAAAAATGCTTAAATACTAAAAAATCTAGAAATAAAGAGACTCTTTACTGCAGAATATTATAAGCAACGGTTTATTAGATATTAAATTAAAAAACTACCTAATGTCTAGGTGCAAAGATTCTCACCTCTAAATGACCTGTGCTCTCAAACGGCGTAAGCAACAGGTGTTTAATTAGTGTTTGGAAATTACATGTGCTTCTAATAATTAGTCTGGTCTCATGAATTTGATACATATTTGATACATTGTCTGCAGACTGGGTGTGGCCTGCACATGTATGAACAAACACTGTGCTTGTTCTGCATTCTAAGAAGTATTCATTTCTACTATATGATCCTCTGATATGCTGTTTAACCCCTTAAGGACCAGGGCTCTGTAAAGCCAATCATTAATGATGTAGATGTTACGTCATTTGTCATCAAGGGCTTAATAAAATCTTTATCACACTCCTTAGATTTAAACGTAATATTCCAGTATTTGTATGTCATGTACCTCTCCCGAAGGGCCTATGTGAGCATACAAATATTATTGTGTTAGAAATGTCTATCATAAAGCGTACAAGCTGAGTCCCTAGAGTCTCTGATAATCCATTGTCATACATACCTTGCTTTAATACATATAATACATTTCCTCATCTAACAGGATAGTAGCCATTCCCTGTGCATTTTAACCCCTTAAGGGTGGCTAGGTGTCGTGTGTGGGTCTCTGAGGGCGATGTTTCTATACATCCTACAAATCCGCCACTTCACGGGCAGGTTATGGGGACCTCCTAGGCACGATATTTGAAGGAATTTTTCGTTTTTATTTTTAACCCTTATTTTATGGAAAACTCACTGTTCCTTTAAAAATGTATTTT
>RXON01002840.1:0-59468 GCA_009667805.1 Leptobrachium leishanense | reverse complement strand
AAAGTGCTGATTGTCACGGATCCCTCTGATTACCAAAATAGTGGTCCCTTTACGCAGACCGCTCTCTACCCTTCCGATCCTTGAATGGTCGGCAAAACTAGAAAGACAATTAACCAGACAATAGATAAACAAGGGGTAACACCAGACAGAGGTACAGAATAGAGTATTGTCACGAATCCTTCTGACTACCAAGATAGTGATCCTTTATGTAGCTCGCTCTCTACCCTTCCGATCCTTGAATGGTCGGCAAAACTATATAGACAATTAACCAGGTAATAGATAAACAAAGGGAAACACCAGACAGGGTACAGACTAGAGTATAAGTTCTCCCTAGGACCTTAGTATTAGCAGAGGAAATCTGATGTGTGCTTATGGTGCCACATAGACTGACCTCGGTACCAACGTTAAGGGCAGAACCAAGAGCAGAGTAAATGCCATACCAGGGGTTATACACAGAATGGTTCGTTTGCCAATGCCAGGGGTCATATACAGAAGGGTTCGTTTGCCAATGCCAGGGGTCATACACAGGAGGGTTCGTTTGCCAATGCCAGGGGTCATACACAGGAGGGTTCGTTTGCCAATGCCAGGGGTCATACACAGGAGGGTTCGTTTGCCAATGCAAGGGTCATACACAGAAGGGTTCGTTTCCAGAAGCAAGGTCAGATACAGATAATAGCCAAAAACACAAGAGCTCTGCGGGAAGTGAATACCACGTCAGGGCACCGGCATAGTAGTGAGACTGGGTTTTTAAACCCGGCGGGTCCGCGTCATAACGCCAGGCCCCGCCCCTCGGCGTCCCACGTGAGCGCACCCGGTAGCGTTTATCATTCGGCGCCTGGCCAGCGAGCAGCGAGGAATCTGCTGCCAGGCGCCCCAGCCCCTGACCAGCCGTGACAGAACCCCCCCTCCACGGGCGGCCACTGGACGACCCCAGGGGCACGCCAAATAGAAGGCCTTCACTAGCCTAGGAGCATGGACTTCTGCAGCCGGAATCCAAGAACGATCCTCCGGACCGTAACCCACCCAATCGACCAAGTACTGCAAGGACCCCTAGATATCCTGGCACCCAGAATGGCCTTAACCTCGAACTCCTCCTCGCCCTCCACAGAGACAGGAGGCGGTGGAGCATGGACCTTGGTGTACCGGTTACATAACAACGGCTTCAAAAGGTTTACATGGAACACATTGTGTATCTTAAAAATGGGGGGGTAATGCCAAAGCATAGGAGACAGGGTTGAGTCGCCGCAGAATCTTATAGGGGCCGATATACCTAGGAGCCAACTTCATGGAAGGCACTAAGAGCTTGATGTTACGTGAAGAAAGCCAAACCCTGTCCCCAACTTGATACACGGGTGCCTGCCTCCTGTGTCTGTCGGCCTTGGTTTTCTGGATGGCACTACTCTCCTCCAGTGCCCGTCTCACTCTCCCCCAAGTCTCTTTCAATGATGCCAGTTGCTCATCCAAAGCAGGAATCGTGGTATCAGGAAACGTAGCGGGGAGCACGGGAGGATCAAAACCATAAACAGTGAAGAAAGGAGAATGTCCTGTGGATTCACTCACTGCACTGTTCAAGGCATATTCTGCCCATGGTAACAGGTCTGACCAGTTATCTTGTTGTTCTGATATAAAGCACCTGAGATATTTCTCTATATTTTGGTTTGCTCGTTCTGCTGCTCCGTTGGTCTGGGGGTGATAGGCCGAAGAGAAAGAGAGGTCTATCCCCACGTTCTTACAAAACCCTCTCCAGAATCTGGAGATGAATTGGGTCCCCCTATCAGAGACAATCTCCAGAGGGACACCGTGTATGCGGACCACGTTGGAAATGAATATGGGCACCAGTTCGGCTGCCGAAGGTAGTTTCCGAAGAGGAACATAGTGACCCATCTTGGAAAATCGATCTATGACCGTAAGTATCACTGTATTCCCTCTTGACTCAGGTAAATCTACTATAAAATCCATGGCTACATGTGACCATGGTCGTTCGGGGATCGGCAAAGGCTGGAGTAACCCAATGGGTGCTGTTTTGGGACTTTTCTGCCTTGTGCACACCTCGCACACGGCAATGTAATCTTTGACATCTCGGCGCAACGTGGGCCACCAGAGGAGTTTACTGATACTAGACACAGTCTTGGTGATACCCATATGCCCAGAAGTTTTATTATCATGATAGATGTTAAGTACTTCCTCTCTTTCGTTCTCAGGTACAAAGAGTTTCGCAGGAGGTTTTCCCCCAGGAGCTGCACCCTGGACGGTCTGCAACCTTTTCATTAGAGGAGACGAGACACTAATCGTGGTAGAGGCTATAATCGTTTCCTGGGGTACAATGGGATGCTGATCTTGGATATTGTGTTCATAAGATTCATACTGTCTCGACAATGCGTCTGCTTTAATGTTTCTGGACCCAGGTCTATAGGTAAGCACGAAATTAAAACTTGAAAGAAACAATGACCATCTCGCTTGTCTGGAATTTAAACGTTTAGCATCTCCAATGTACGTGAGATTCTTATGATCGGTTATGATAACGATGGGGTCCTTAGACCCTCTAATAAGTATCTCCATTCGGCCAAGGCCGAGATGACTGCTAACAACTCTCTATTTCCAATGTCATAGTTCTTCTCTGCCGGGACAATTTCCGAGAATAGAAGCCGCATGGATGCAAGGGTTTGTCGGGTGCCTCCCTTTGGGACAAGACTGCGCCAAGACCTAGTTCGGAGGCGTCAACTTCTACTTGGAAAGGCAGAGCCGGATCTGGATGTCGGAGAACAGGGGCAGTAGTGAATGCTTGCTTTAGTGCCTCAAAGGCTTGAGTGGCTTGAGGTGTCCATTTCTGATTTCCCACCCCTTTCTTTGTCATAGCCGTGAGGGGAGCTACCAAGGCCGAAAAATCTTTAATGAACCTTCGATAATAGTTCGTAAACCCCAGAAACCTCTGAATGGCTTTAAGCCCTTGGGGTAGAGGCCAGTCAAGAATAGCTGAGAGCTTTTTAGGATCCATTTGAAAACCCTCAGGGGTTATTATATAACCAAGGAATTGCACAGTTACTATGTCGAATAGACATTTTTCTAGCTTACAATACAATCCAGCCTTCAATAGTTTTTTCAATACTTGTTTCACGTGGACATGATGAGTGTCCACATCAGGAGAGTATATCAGGATGTCATCCAGATATACTATGACGAATTCTTGCAGAAAATCCCTTAGGGTGTCGTTTATAAGGTCCTGGAAAACGGCTGGCGCATTACACAACCCAAAAGGCATCACCAGGTATTCATAATGCCCGCTACGTGTATTAAAAGCCGTTTTCCATTCATGCCCCTTTTTAACCCTGACCAGGTTGTACGCTCCGCGTAAATCAAGCTTCGTATAAGCACGGGCCCCTTTTAATCGGTCGAACAATTCTGTTATGAGAGGTATGGGATATGCATTTCTTATAGTTATCCTGTTCAAACCTCTATAATCGATGCAAGGTCGCAGATCTCCTCTTCTTGGAAACAAAAAAGAAACCTGCTCCTGCTGGAGAGGAGGACCGTCTAATGAATCCTCGTTCCAGATTCTCCCTTATGTATTCCTCCATAATGTCGTTCTCTCTTTGTGATAAAGGGTATACGTGACCCCTAGGAGGCATCGTACCGGGGAGTAAATCAATAGCACAGTCATATGGACGATGTGGTGGTAGGACCTCAGTCCTGGCTTTAGAGAACACCTCCTTTAATGCCAGGTAACATTCAGGGACCTCTGTGGACAAAGGAGGGGCTGTGGCAATATTGAGGCTACCAATCACATTAACTCTGCCTAGGCACTTAGACTGACAACTCTGACCCCAACATTTTATGTCTCTCTGGACCCAATCGACAACCGGGTTGTGCTCTGTTAACCATGGAAACCCAAGAACGACAGGACATGAGGGTGATTCAATAATTTGAAATCTTATTGTTTCCTGGTGCAAAATTCCTGTTTTCATACATACATCGACAGTGTCGTGAGTGATATGTGGGCATGACAGGGGTTTACCATCTATGGCTTCCACCATTAGAGGTTTCTCCTTAAGAACCAGAGGTAAGAGGTTTTTGGCAGCAAAATTCTTATCCATGAAATTGCCTGAGGCCCCAGAGTCTAAGAACGCCTCAGTCTTGAGGTGAACCCCCTCCCAGGTTAGGGAGATTGGTAACAGAATCCTGGATTTTTTCTTTTCATTGTCCACAAAGGAGGCATACAGAGAACCGATAACCTGGGTATTTGCTGTTCTTTGACCTAATTTGCCATATTCACCCCTGCTAACCCTGGGTCTCTGAGGACATTGAAGGCGGAAGTGATCTGCCTCTGCACAATAGAAGCAGAGCCCCTTTTCTCTTCTGTGCGCTCTTTCTGCTTCTGAAATACCCGTTTTCCCTATTTGCATGGGTTCAACGACTGGCAAATCTGTTCTCACATTATCCGAGTTACCTGACGTACTGGTGTGTCTGGGTAATGAGGGTAAAGGAGGCAAGACCCTTCTGGGTCTATCTCTGGGGTGTCTCCTTTCCCTAATTTGATCGTCCATGGCTATACAAAAATCTATCAGGTGGTCTAGATTCTCTGGTAATTTTAAGGGAGCCAGCTCAAACATAAAAGCCTCGTTCAAACCTTCGGTAAAGGCCAAGGTTAAAACGTCGTTCGGCCAAAGCACCTCAGAAGTCAAAGTCTTAAACTCTATGGCATAGTCGGCGACCCTCTTATTACCTTGTTTGATGTGAAACAAGGACCTACCCGCATTGGTAGCCCTTCTAGAGGGATCAAAGGTACGTTTTAACTCAGAGGTAAAACCCTCATAGTCATAGATGATGGGTTTCTTATTTTCCCACAATGGCGTAGCCCACAATAAAGCTTTTTCTGTTAAATGATTAATCAGATATCCTACTTTGGCTTTATCAGACATACAAGAACCTGGGTTGTTCTCAAACAAGATCTCGAGTTGAGTCAAAAAACCCCGGCATAAGCTTGGTGTACCATCATAGCGTAGAGGTGCCTTCATACTAAGCCTATGTCCTTCAGGGGAGACGGAACTGACCCTAGGTAATACTGGATCTGGAGGGTTTGTGGTACCTGTATTGGACCGATTTAACAGGGTTTGCAGAGCGAGAGAAATCTGGTCCATCCTATGGTCCTGTTCCTCTTGTCTGGCTGCGATACGTGCCAGCTGGTTAGAGAGGTCTGCGGGATCCATTGTCCCTGACGTAATGTCACGGATCCCTCTGATTACCAAAATAGTGGTCCCTTTACGCAGACCGCTCTCTACCCTTCCGATCCTTGAATGGTCGGCAAAACTAGAAAGACAATTAACCAGACAATAGATAAACAAGGGGTAACACCAGACAGAGGTACAGAATAGAGTATTGTCACGAATCCTTCTGACTACCAAGATAGTGATCCCTTTATGTAGCTCGCTCTCTACCCTTCCGATCCTTGAATGGTCGGCAAAACTATATAGACAATTAACCAGGTAATAGATAAACAAAGGAAACACCAGACAGAGGTACAGACTAGAGTATAAGTTCTCCCTAGGACCTTAGTATTAGCAGAGGAAATCTGATGTGTGCTTATGGTGCCACATAGACTGACCTCGGTACCAACGTTAAGGGCAGAACCAAGAGCAGAGTAAATGCCAATACCAGGGGTTATACACAGAATGTTCGTTTGCCAATGCCAGGGGTCATACACAGAAGGGTTCGTTTGCCAATGCCAGGGGTCATACACAGGAGGGTTCGTTTGCCAATGCCAGGGGTCATACACAGGAGGGTTCGTTTGCCAATGCCAGGGGTCATACACAGGAGGGTTCGTTTGCCAATGCCAGGGGTCATACACAGAAGGGTTCGTTTCCAGAAGCAAGGTCAGATACAGATAATAGCCAAAAAACACAAGAGCTCTGCGGGAAGTGAATACCACGTCAGGGCACCGGCATAGTAGTGAGACTGGGTTTTAAACCCGGCGGGTCCGCGTCATAACGCCAGGCCCCGCCCCTCGGCGTCCCACGTGAGCGCACCCGGTAGCGTTATCATTCGGCGCCTGGCCAGCGAGCAGCGAGGAATCTGCTGCCAGGCGCCCCAGCCCCTGACCAGCCGTGACAGAACCCCCCCCTCCACGGGCGGCCACTGGACGAACCCCAGGGGCACGCCAAATAGAAGGCCTTCACTAGCCTAGGAGCATGGACTTCTGCAGCCGGAATCCAAGAACGATCCTCCGGACCGTAACCCACCCAATCGACCAAGTACTGCAAGGACCCCCTAGATATCCTGGCACCCAGAATGGCCTTAACCTCGAACTCCTCCTCGCCCTCCACAGAGACAGGAGGAGCAAAATTCTTATCCATGAAATTGCCTGAGGCCCCAGAGTCTAAGAACGCCTCAGTCTTGAGGTGAACCCCCCCAGGTTAGGGAGATTGGTAACAGAATCCTGGATTTTTTCTTTTCATTGTCCACAAAGGAGGCATACAGAGAACCGATAACCTGGGTATTGCGTTTCTTTGACCTAATTTGCCATATTCACCCCTGCTAACCTGGGTCTCTGAGGACATTGAAGGCGGAAGTGATCTGCCTCTGCACAATAGAAGCAGAGCCCCTTTTCTCTTCTGTGCGCTCTTTCTGCTTCTGAAATACCCGTTTTCCCTATTTGCATGGGTTCAACGACTGGCAAATCTGTTCTCACATTATCCGAGTTACCTGACGTACTGGTGTGTCTGGGTAATGAGGGTAAAGGAGGCAAGACCCTTCTGGGTCTATCTTGGGGTGTCTCCTTTCCCTAATTTGATCGTCCATGGCTATACAAAAATCTATCAGGTGGTCTAGATTCTCTGGTAATTTTAAGGGAGCCAGCTCAAACATAAAAGCCTCGTTCAAACCTTCGGTAAAGGCCAAGGTTAAAACGTCGTTCGGCCAAAGCACCTCAGAAGTCAAAGTCTTAAACTCTATGGCATAGTCGGCGACCCTCTTATTACCTTGTTTGATGTGAAACAAGGACCTACCCGCATTGGTAGCCCTTCTAGAGGGATCAAAGGTACGTTTTAACTCAGAGGTAAAACCCTCATAGTCATAGATGATGGGTTTCTTATTTTCCCACAATGGCGTAGCCCACAATAAAGCTTTTTCTGTTAAATGATTAATCAGATATCCTACTTTGGCTTTATCAGACATACAAGAACCTGGGTTGTTCTCAAACAAGATCTCGAGTTGAGTCAAAAAACCCCGGCATAAGCTTGGTGTACCATCATAGCGTAGAGGTGCCTTCATACTAAGCCTATGTCCTTCAGGGGAGACGGAACTGACCCTAGGTAATACTGGATCTGGAGGGTTTGTGGTACCTGTATTGGACCGATTTAACAGGGTTTGCAGAGCGAGAGAAATCTGGTCCATCCTATGGTCCTGTTCCTCTTGTCTGGCTGCGATACGTGCCAGCTGGTTAGAGAGGTCTGCGGGATCCATTGTCCCTGACGTAATGTCACGGATCCCTCTGATTACCAAAATAGTGGTCCCTTACGCAGACCGCTCTCTACCCTTCCGATCCTTGAATGGTCGGCAAAACTAGAAAGACAATTAACCAGACAATAGATAAACAAGGGGTAACACCAGACAGAGGTACAGAATAGAGTATTGTCACGAATCCTTCTGACTACCAAGATAGTGATCCCTTTATGTAGCTCGCTCTCTACCCTTCCGATCCTTGAATGGTCGGCAAAACTATATAGACAATTAACCAGGTAATAGATAAACAAAGGGAAACACCAGACAGAGGTACAGACTAGAGTATAAGTTCTCCCTAGGACCTTAGTATTAGCAGAGGAAATCTGATGTGTGCTTATGGTGCCACATAGACTGACCTCGGTACCAACGTTAAGGGCAGAACCAAGAGCAGAGTAAATGCCAATACCAGGGGTTATACACAGAATGGTTCGTTTGCCAATGCCAGGGGTCATACACAGAAGGGTTCGTTTGCCAATGCCAGGGGTCATACACAGGAGGGTTCGTTTGCCAATGCCAGGGGTCATACACAGGAGGGTTCGTTTGCCAATGCCAGGGGTCATACACAGGAGGGTTCGTTTGCCAATGCCAGGGGTCATACACAGAAGGGTTCGTTTCCAGAAGCAAGGTCAGATACAGATAATAGCCAAAAACACAAGAGCTCTGCGCGGAAGTGAATACCACGTCAGGGCACCGGCATAGTAGTGAGACTGGGTTTTAAACCCGGCGGTCCGCGTCATAACGCCAGGCCCCGCCCCTCCGGCGTTCCACCGTGAGCGCACCCGGTAGCGTTATCATTCGGCGCCTGGCCAGCGAGCAGCGAGGAATCTGCTGCCAGGCGCCCCAGCCCCTGACCAGCCGTGACAGAACCCCCCCCTCCACGGGCGGCCACTGGACGAACCCCAGGGGCACGCCAAATAGAAGGCCTTCACTAGCCTAGGAGCATGGACTTCTGCAGCCGGAATCCAAGAACGATCCTCCGGACCGTAACCCACCCAATCGACCAAGTACTGCAAGGACCCCCTAGATATCCTGGCACCCAGAATGGCCTTAACCTCGAACTCCCTCCTCCCTCCACAGAGACAGGAGGAGCAAAATTCTTATCCATGAAATTGCCTGAGGCCCCAGAGTCTAAGAACGCCTCAGTCTTGAGGTGAACCCCCTCCCAGGTTAGGGAGATTGGTAACAGAATCCTGGATTTTTTCTTTTCATTGTCCACAAAGGAGGCATACAGAGAACCGATAACCTGGGTATTTGCTGTTCTTTGACCTAATTTGCCATATTCACCCCTGCTAACCCTGGGTCTCTGAGGACATTGAAGGCGGAAGTGATCTGCCTCTGCACAATAGAAGCAGAGCCCCTTTTCTCTTCTGTGCGCTCTTTCTGCTTCTGAAATACCCGTTTTCCCTATTTGCATGGGTTCAACGACTGGCAAATCTGTTCTCACATTATCCGAGTTACCTGACGTACTGGTGTGTCTGGGTAATGAGGGTAAAGGAGGCAAGACCCTTCTGGGTCTATCTCTGGGGTGTCTCCTTTCCCTAATTTGATCGTCCATGGCTATACAAAAATCTATCAGGTGGTCTAGATTCTCTGGTAATTTTAAGGGAGCCAGCTCAAACATAAAAGCCTCGTTCAAACCTTCGGTAAAGGCCAAGGTTAAAACGTCGTTCGGCCAAAGCACCTCAGAAGTCAAAGTCTTAAACTCTATGGCATAGTCGGCGACCCTCTTATTACCTTGTTTGATGTGAAACAAGGACCTACCCGCATTGGTAGCCCTTCTAGAGGGATCAAAGGTACGTTTTAACTCAGAGGTAAAACCCTCATAGTCATAGATGATGGGTTTCTTATTTTCCCACCAATGGCGTAGCCCACAATAAAGCTTTTTCTGTTAAATGATTAATCAGATATCCTACTTTGGCTTTATCAGACATACAAGAACCTGGGTTGTTCTCAAACAAGATCTCGAGTTGAGTCAAAAAACCCCGGCATAAGCTTGGTGTACCATCATAGCGTAGAGGTGCCTTCATACTAAGCCTATGTCCTTCAGGGGAGACGGAACTGACCCTAGGTAATACTGGATCTGGAGGGTTTGTGGTACCTGTATTGGACCGATTTAACAGGGTTTGCAGAGCGAGAGAAATCTGGTCCATCCTATGGTCCTGTTCCTCTTGTCTGGCTGCGATACGTGCCAGCTGGTTAGAGAGGTCTGCGGGATCCATTGTCCCTGACGTAATGTCACGGATCCCTCTGATTACCAAAATAGTGGTCCCTTTACGCAGACCGCTCTCTACCCTTCCGATCCTTGAATGGTCGGCAAAACTAGAAAGACAATTAACCAGACAATAGATAAACAGGGGTAACACCAGACAGAGGTACAGAATAGAGTATTGTCACGAATCCTTCTGACTACCAAGATAGTGATCCCTTTATGTAGCTCGCTCTCTACCCTTCCGATCCTTGAATGGTCGGCAAAACTATATAGACAATTAACCAGGTAATAGATAAACAAAGGGAAACACCAGACAGAGGTACAGACTAGAGTATATGTTCTCCCTAGGACCTTAGTATTAGCAGAGGAAATCTGATGTGTGCTTAGGGTGCCACATAGACTGACCTCGGTACCAACGTTAAGGGCAGAACCAAGAGCAGAGTAAATGCCAATACCAGGGGTTATACACAGAATGGTTCGTTTGCCAATGCCAGGGGTCATACACAGAAGGGTTCGTTTGCCAATGCCAGGGGTCATACACAGGAGGGTTCGTTTGCCAATGCCAGGGGTCATACACAGGAGGGTTCGTTTGCCAATGCCAGGGGTCATACACAGGAGGGTTCGTTTGCCAATGCCAGGGGTCATACACAGAAGGGTTCGTTTCCAGAAGCAAGGTCGGATACAGATAATAGCCAAAAAACACAAGAGCTCTGCGGGAAGTGAATACCACGTCAGGGCACCGGCATAGTAGTGAGACTGGGTTTTAAACCCGGCGGGTCCGCGTCATAACGCCAGGCCCCGCCCCTCGGCGTCCCACGTGAGCGCACCCGGTAGCGTTATCATTCGGCGCCTGGCCAGCGAGCAGCGAGGAATCTGCTGCCAGGCGCCCCAGCCCCTGACCAGCCGTGACACTGATCTTATTATATGACAATTTTAACGATAATTCTATATATCATAATTAAATATTATTTTTAAAGTGCTGATCTTATTATATGACAATTTTAACGATAATTCTATATATCATAATTAAATATTATTTTTAAAGTGCTGATCTTATTATATGACAATTTTAACGATAATTCTATATATCATAATTAAATATTATTTTTAAAAGTGCTGATCTTATTATACATTTTTTCAGTGATCTGTGGAACGCCTGTGCATAATAGCCCATATAAGAGAAGTTCTTACAGTTATAAACTCACATAACTTCTATGTTAAAAAATGGCGAACCCAACCGTACATGTAAATATTTTTTTTTAAAAATTTCTTATAAAAAATTTTTTTTTTATTAAAATTATAAAATTATTTTTAAAGAAAATGGATCCATTCAAAGTCATTATTTAGACCACTAGGGGCCATAGTTCCTAAATCAAATATTAATTTCATTTCTTCCCTCCCTAGAACCGTGGTCTCACTCATGCCCTTATTGATACATTTTACCTTTTTAATAGCTTTAAACTTTAAGCCCTTTGGGCAGCTGTTATGCGCATGTTTAAAATGGTGTTTCTCACATGTTCGGATATTCTCACATTGAGGGCACGACTAGTTCGTCCTATAGGAGTCCACAGGGGCATTCCAATAAATATATAACGTTTTTTGTACAACAAGTTAAAATGCCTCCAATATTAACCTCTTTTCCAGTTTTCTTATTATAAAGATTCCAGGAGAATGTTTTGGTGTTTCCTGTAGATCTACAGGCCGAACATTGACCACATTGGTAAAATCCTTCCTTTAAATTAAAATGGTTAGGGACTTCTCTTTTTCTTTCAAATTTACTTTTCACTAATCTTGTTTTAATATTCTTCGATCCTCTAAAAATTATTCTTGGTTTTTTCCCCCAATATCGTATCGAGGTCCTTATCATTTTTTAGGATATACCAATATTTTCTTAATATTTTCTTAATCAATTGATCCTCATTATTAAATTCACAGATAAATGGGACCTCTTTTGTGATATCTTTTAGTGTTTTATATTTTCTAAAGACTTTCCTGATCCACTTCTTTTATAAGATTTTCTAATTCATCTTCATTTTAGCCCTTATCCATAAAATCAATAATTTCAGAAACTGTTATTCCCAGACTTTATAGGCGGAATCACGAAATATTGGGCCATGTATGTTAACAAACACGTTAAAGTCAGAGCCTCTTATTTACAGACTCCTTGCTAGGAGTTTTATTGCTGTGCAGCTCTGTTATACACCCACACACCCTGAATATATTGAGGAGTTTCTAAAAGGAGGAACATTAGATGAAGAAAAAAAGAGGGAAAGGGGGATTTGGGTCAAAAATAGGGACTGTCCCTCAAGAAACAGACATTTGGGGATATTGCACCCAGGTACACACTCATAAACAAACACCCACACAGACAGCGCCGGATCTGCATCACAGGAGCCTGTAGACACAGAAATGTGGAGTACCACCACACACAAACAAAAAACCATGCCAAAATTACTATTACTATTTACATTTTGGAGCAAACTAAAAATAAATAAAAAAACTGCACAGGTCGTCTCTGCGCTCAAATCAAAATAAGGGGCAGAATCTGTCACCGTAGCTGAGTTAGTGCAGTGGCGTTGTTTGTTATATGTAAAAGCATATATTGCCTCTGCCACAGATAAAAAAAAAATTACTATTTTTTTACACACATGATATAGACCATGTTTGATATCATTGTAAAGACCAGACTCGGACACCTCACTTAACCCTGTGCGCTGTACAATTCCGAGATGCAGGTTCCAAAGTCCCCCCTGTCTCTCCTTACTGCAGCACCATGGTCTAGGGTGTCAACGAAACATTGCGTTGCATCGTCAGCTCCACACTTGCCAGCAGTGTGGGAAATGAGAAGGTGAGTTAGCGCAGCATCACTGTGCACTTTATTATTGTAAACTGAATAACAGGAAAAAAAATAATGTTGTTTTATTTTTACACACCTGGTTATATTTGGAATCACTGGAAAGGCCATGATCTGGTCTTACCAATGATACCTCATATGTCCCTCTAACGGGCATAACGGGGGTCTGCAGGCACAGCTGGGGTCTGTAACATGGTATCCAGGAGGGTGATCCATTAGCAGGGTCCAGAAACAAGCCGTAGATTGTGGGCAGGCGGAGATCAAGGAAGGTCGGTGAGGAAAGCCAAGTGTCTGTTACACAAGCAATAGGGAATCAGGTTACTGGTGGCGAGCTGAGCAGAATGCTGAAGCACGGAGCGCAGGGCAAGGCTTCCTTTTAAAAGGTGACCCAATGCACGTGGGATGGGGTACAGCCAGACAGACCAGGACTGGGAACAGGGATCAGGAGTAGGGATGAGCCGAACACCCCCGAGTTCGGTTCGCATTCGAACTCGAACTTTCCATATGTTCGAATTCGAACTCGAACTCAATACAAGTCAATGGGGCTGAAAGTTCGATTTTTAGAGTGCCCTCCAAGAGGGCATATATGCTAGATATTTGCCATAAAAGGTGTATGTGGGTCCGGGTAGTGCCCTGGGGGACAGGAAACAAGGACAAAAAGTAAAAAAAAGTGAGTTTTCCATGAAATAAGGGTTAAAAATAAAAAAGAAAAATTCCTTCAAATATCGTGCCTAGGAGGTCCCCATAACCTGCCCATGAAGTGGCGGATTTCTAGGATGTATAGAAACACTTAAAAACAAAATAATGATGTTTCAAATGACGGTAAATGCTTTTCCTTTAATCTATCCATAGACAACTGCTTGGGGTGGCAGTCTGTATGAAAAGAGGAGACATTTTTGGACACATAGAAAAAGTTTAGTGATTTTTTGGCTAAATTATGGTGAAACCTATGCAGGCTTTCGATGAAAGTAACAATAGGTGCTTTAAAATTGGTCCTTTAACGTCGGCAACAGTGCCGTCACACAGTAACCCCTCTGAGAATATGAATCTGATACAGGCATCAGTGGCAGTGCACCCAAATATTGTGCTTTTGGTGCCATGCCTGCAAGTACTATCATACAGTAACCCCTCTGTAGTATTGCGGAAGAATGCAGGGGTGGACCTTGCGGTCCTATATTAAAAAGATATGCATCTGGTAAAGGCGTCAGTGCACCCAGATATTGTGCTTTTGGTGCCAGACTGCCAGGCCAGCAAGTACTATCATACTGTATCCCCTCTGTAGTATTGTGGAAGAGTGCAGGGTTGGACCCTGCGGTTCAAAAAATTGACGTTCAAGCACAATAAACAGCGCAGAGCCAAGCACAGAGCCGAGCACAGTAAACGGCACAGAGACATAAACGGCACAGAGCAGAGCACAATAAACGGCAAAGAGCCGAACTCAGCACAATAAATGGCACAGAGCAGAGCGCAATAAACGGCAAAGAGCCGAACACAGCACAATAAATGGCACAGAGCTGAGCACAGCACCATAAACGGCAACGCGCAGAGCACAGACCAGAGCACAATAAACAGCACTGAGCCAAGCACAGAGCCGAGCACAACTCAATAAACAACACAGAGCCATAAACGGCACAGAGCAGAGCTCAATAAACGGCACCTTTCCACCAACATTCATACGCACCACACTTATCAATAGACTGCCCTCTGGGCAGGCTTTCCACCTAGTATGTACATACATGTATTGACATTTCTATGGACCCTTTGTCATAAATTTGTCAACATATTTGTGGCCATGAATGTGACTGTGCACATTCTTCACTTCCTGCCTGGCCAAAAAATGTCACACACTAACACAACCTTGTTGTACTGCCTTGAGAATTGATTACCGACGTGGCATGGTTTTGTTAAGCTTAGGCGATGTCACAACAACACGGATTTTTGTCCACAGTCACATTCATTGTATAACCAAGAATTTATCAAAAAATATTGATGGCAGCACTGCGTGAAGTCTTCTCCGACACAACCCAAAGATCCTCAGTGCGGCTCAGGTCTAGTTTATTTGTCCCCGTTTGCAGCTACACGCAACACCTCCTCCCAGCTATGAGCTCTCTCTCCCACCGCTGCCCGCTAAGACACTGCCCGCCAACATGGTCACGTCTTTGCAGGAAGACAACAGCGTGGGGGAACGGCAGCTGCCGACAGTCCCAAGACCTCGTCACAATGACGTCAGTTCTGGAGTTAACCCCTAACTGCAACCAATGGTGGAGATAGGGGTTTCATTGGAACCCCCTATCTCCCGATCCGCGGCAGCTATCGGTTGGTTAATGTTTGGTATCTTTGGATCGACCAGAGCATGGCCTTTCCAACAATGCCAAACATGACAATGTTAAAAATTATTTTTTTATATATTTTAATTTTTTATAAACAGGTTTTTTGTTTTGTTTTGTTAATGCAGCAATATTGTTCCCATTTCAATTATAATGTGAACAATGATGCTGCACTAAGGATTTTTGTATGGGGTGCGTTTGTTAAAAATAGTGTAGTTTTCACCCAAAAAAATATAATAAGTCCCCTTTTCAATTTTTTTTAACAAACGCAACTCATAAAATATAACCGCAAACACTCGCATGTTAAAATGTGAAAAAAATACTTTACACCTTGTAACACAAACATTGAAAATTCTAATTTTATTGCATTTTTTGTTATAATATACAGACAGGACATGACGCATACATATGATAATGATATATTATGAATCATCTGCCGAGTCTGCCGGAAAGAACGATAAATAACATGTCTGGGTCATATTATAAAAAAAGGCTTCAAAAAAACGCGTTTAAACAAGAGGAGTGAAACTGTTAAAAATTAGCTCAGCAGCAGACCGCAGTGCCGCACACAGGCGTGAAGGAAAGCTGTGAAATGCCTCAGCAGCGAAAGGGTTAATTTTTTTTTTTGTCTGTTTTAAATCTTTTTATTTATTTTTTTTCGTTTCAGATCATTATGATCAACTATTTTTCCGTTTTATAACCTTTTGTTCTGGTTTTTATTTTTAAAATCAGACCATTCGGGTCAGTTTAGCGTTTTTTAAATCGTTTTGTTCATTTTTTTTTTGTTCCTTGGCTTTCATACTATTTTTTAATGTGATTAAATAAAGTTGTGAAATGTATATTCATAAGAAAAAAAGGATCTTTATTTAATTTAAAAAAAACACGATAGAATCGCCAGAATTATCGTATCGACAGAATGAATTATCGGATCCGAAAAACAAACTAAAAAAATTTATTATAAAAAAATATATAAAGTATAAAAAAGTAAACCATAGTAGTTTACATCAAAACGAATAGAGTTAGACAGCTTTGAAACGAGGAGAACAGACGTTCCGAAAAAACGAAAATTTCCGAAATCACGAAAAGTCGATACAAAAAACGAGCAAAGTGATACGAAAAATGGTCGAGGAGAACAGACGGTCCGAAAAAAAACGAAAAGTCCCGAAATCACGAAAAGTCGATACAAAAAACGAGCAAAGTGACACGAAAATACGAAAAATGGTCGATATTCCGAAAAAAAAATGTACACGAAAAACGAGTCGAGCCAAACCGAATCGAAACAGAAATCGGCCGAAACGAGCCGAATCGAAAAGTTTAAACATCCGAACGAATCGAACCGAAAAAAAAAAATCAGTGCACAAGCCGATAATATGTGATTATTAGAGCTAAACCCAGCAATGACTAAAAGGGTTAAAGAGTTTTCACCTCTATAAATCATAACTGACACATAATTCCTCAAATTCTCAACCAGGAAGATTTCCCATGTACATATAATACAGCATGGAGCGGCTCGGTGAAGGCGGCAGTGAAGGTGTGTAAGTGTCTGATCGGGTCACACAGCTCATAAAAGGACAAACGTCCGGCCTCATAGTCCAGGAATATCCCATATTTTTCACAGGAAGTGGTTTGAGGTAACTGGATTACATTACTGTCATGTTTCACAAAATACTGATTATTAACATACCTCCACAATCCTCAGGATTTTTTATTGCTTCCAATCAGTGACTGTCCTCCTCCCCTCTCTATAGTGGGAAAGGTCATCCCGACCATCCATTGTCCTAATTCACTTCCCTCCACTTCCCAGTAATGTCGTCCTGAGGAGAAACTGCTGGAGCTTAACACCTGACGATAATACTGAAATCTCTCTGGTGTTTCTGGGCGTCTCTGCTTTATTTCTAAGGAGGAAACCGTTTTCAAATCCTCTGATACAGAAACATAATCACTAGCCGTGTTTACATCCAGTAACATGTCTGAAGCCGTGTTTACATCCAGTAACATGTCTGAAGCCTCTGGTACACGGCGCCGTATCGATATTCTGGTCACAATCCCAGTTAGGCCGGAGTGTAAGGTCTCTGAGATCTGTCCCACATCCAGATCTCCTACATCATGGACCTTTAGATCATGTGTCTCTCTATCCTTAGCGTCACAATAGTCGGCTCCGTCTGATTCCCGTCCTTGTAAGACAGTTAAAGGGTCTGTCATGTCACGCAGCTTCTCGATGTCGCCCATCTTCCTGGACAGCTCCTTCTTCTTTAGTTCCAGCTGCCGGATTAGATCTGAGACTCGGAGTGAGACCTGCTCTTCCTGCCTGGAGATCTCACTCAGGACTCGCTTCTCCAGGGCTTCCAGCTGTTTCCTGATGTCCCTAATCAGGGCAGTGACTCGCTCTGTTACCCCGGCTGCTTTTCCATGCACTTGTCTCCTCTGCTCCTCCAGGTTCTGGACTCTTTTCTCGGCCTCCTCTCTCTGTGATGTCAATTTCTGCAGAATATTCCTCAGTTTCTCCTTCTTCTTCTCCGAGGCCTCATTCAGAGTCTCCACCTGGTGTCCCCTGTGATCTCCATCCAACCTGCAGGACACACAGATACAGGCCGCGTCCTCACAGCAGTAATATTTGAGGATTTCCTTGTGGACGGAGCATTTCCTGTTCTCCAGTGAAGTGGTGGGTTCAGTTAAGACGTGTTCCTCTGACTTGCTGTGTTTCTTTAAGTGTTTATCACACAGAGAAGCTTCACAATGTAGACATGTTTTAGCAGCCGGTACCGGAGAGTCACAGTAAGTACAGGGGATCCCGACCTCCTCCTCCTGCTCTGGGTGAATAGATCGGAAACTCTCCGCAATGTTACGCAGCTTCGTGTTCTTCACCAGAGTCGGACGCTCCTGAGACTCTGCTCTGCATTCAGGACACTTATAGGCTCCAGATCCATCCTGTGTGTCCAGCACGTCCCCAATGCAGGTCCTGCAGAAGCTGTGTCCACACGTCAGGGTCACAGGATCCATATACATGTTCAGGCAGATGGAGCAGGTCAGCTCTTCTCTCAGATCAACAGACGCCATCGCTGGAAACAGAATGAGAAACCAAACTTCAGTTTTCTCTTTTATCAGGAAGCAGGGGGCGAGTGTTATCACATTCCTCACACACAGGATGTGGACACTTTGTATCACGAAACCATTAACCCTGTAGGTTCCTGATTTGAGTTTTTCTGTTCGATGTAGGGATTTAGTCACTAAATAGCGACTTGTGAACCTACACGGTATGAGCGATTTACAGCTTTCGAGAGTTGTGTCTTTTCCGTTGCTTAAATATGACGTAACTGTTGTGACGTGGGCATGAACTCGAAATGACACATTACACGTCTTGAAGATTTCATATTTGCGCTAAGTTTATTGTACGAACTTGTTTATTCAATACGAAAATGGTTGCTGTAAAGGTCATTGCGCTGTATTCTTTACAATAAAAAATTTTCATTAAAAAAATAAAATAAAAGAGCACAGAGTGACTTCATTGCCGGTGTTCTGAAAAAGTAGGCAATACCTAAAAGTCATACATACAGAAAAAATGGCGTCGCCCCCATACTCACCGGAGCGGCTGCAACAGCCAGGAGTAACAGCCCAGTTCATGTAAAAAACATAAGAGAAAAAAGTTGTCACCTGCGCTCGTTTCTATGTATTTCCATGTACAACAAAACACAATCAGGAGGTTTTAGTTTGTTTCAATGGCCATTGCAACGTAAGCTCACTCGCCCCTTCAAGGCACCTCTTTGTAGAGTGAGCACCTAACAAATGTAACCAAAAGGCCGCTCTACTGAGCAGCTCCATGCCCCTCCTGCTGCTTATCCGCTAAGGAGAGGCAGAAAGATGGTGGGTTTTATTTATACACGCACCAAACACTTCCCACTTGGGGTTGAAAACAAAAACATGGAAAAAGGAACAGCAGCAAAACGACGAACTGGTGTTACAAGCATAATATACATAAATACAGAAAAAATGACGTCGCGCCCATACTCACCAGAGGGGCATGGAGCTGCTCAATGGCAATGGCCATTGAAACAAACTAAAACCTCCTGATGGAAAGAAGCGCAGATGACACGTTTTTTCTCTTGTTATGTTTTATACATGAACTGGGCTGTTACTCCTGGCTGTTGCAGCCCCTCTGGTGAGTATGGGCGCAACGCCATTTTTTCTGTATGTATATTAAGCTGTGACACCAGTTCGTCGTTTTGCTGCTGTTCCTTTTTCCATGTTATTGTTTTTAACCCCAAATGGGAAGTGTTTGGTGCGTGTATAAATAAAACCCACCATCTTTCTGCCTCTCCTTTAGCTGAAAAGCAGCAGGAGGGGCATGGAGCTGCTCAGTAGAGCGGCTTTTGGTACATTGGTTAGGTACTCACTCTACAAAGAGGTGCCTTGATGGGGCGAGTGAGCTTACGTTGCAATACCTAAAAGTCGGCAATATGCATCACGTCCGGCACAATGCGCACCCCGCCGAAGGCTCAGAAAAGGCTGAATTCACACAGTTTTAACCGTTTGGGCCCTATGCCCACAGAGATAAAACTTTAATTTTGGGCTGCAGAAGGTGCACCGAAACAAATTTTGTTGCTTTTGGGCTGCAGATCTTAATATCGGGGCACCCAATGGTGCCTTTGAAGCCCGAGATATCTCGATCTCAGTAGTAAAGGGGTTAAAACATTAACTTGATCAGGTGCAGAGTGTCCCTTTAATTACCTTACTATTCCCTATTCATAGAGGATCCGCTGCTGCAGACAGTGAGCAGCCATATGGGATTCTATACACTGTGCAGTGTCCTCCTGCTCGTTCCCCCCACACAGAGCGAGTCTTTCTTTTAAAGCCTCCGCAGAAAGAATCCGAGTTGTTTGTTATGTGGAGAAATGTTTGTTGTGTTCAGGTTCGTCTGATGCTCAGATTAATTATTTTGATTCATTTAAAATCAGGTCGTTGCTAGAAGATAAGTGCGAAAACAACTCTATAGGTCCCTGCGCCATTATCCAACTGCAGCTATTTATAGAACACCAGCATAGTCTGCAGCGCTGTACAACAACTAGAACAAAAGAAACAAAATTAATAAGTTAGGACCCTGTGTGTATTAACCCTGTCAGTGCTCTGCGTATTAACCCTGTCAGCTCTGTATATATTATTAACCCTGTCAATGCTCTGCGTATTAACCTGGTCAGTTACAAGTAGTTATGAAGTGTGAAGAGGTTCTGCAGTAGAGATGCACCGCTAAAAATTTTGTTTTGTTTCCCTCCCCTCCCGGTGTTTTTTTTTTTTTCGTTTTGGACCGGTTTTGATATCGATTCGAAATGTCGGGTCAAATTTCGAATTGATATAAAAAAAAAAAAAATCGGATTTTTTTTAAAGAAAAATGCTCAAAAGATCTATATATCTAGATCTATCTCTATATATATATATATATATATATATATATATATATATATATATACACACAAAAAGATTATAAAGTCCCCCGAGGTGGCTATATCAATAAGAGCTATTTAAAAACTAACCTTTATTAGTATTTCCTAAATCAATAATTCAAAACATAATTTACATAAACGAATACAATAAGATCGGTCTATTAACTGGCTGTCCCACTGGATGTGAACATTATTGTCCAGTTAAATCAGAATGATTAGATTAACATATTAATTTGCTTAATTAGCATGATTCAATAATTTCCCTTAGAAACAGACCCTTTAAGCATTAAAGCTAAATATTAGGTAGACTCTGGGTATACAATCTGTATGATTGACACAGACTGGCGTTTGCGATAATTGCAAGTTAATCAGAGCTGTCGAGAGACTGGCCAATATTGTAGCGAACACAATCAGGGTTATTCAAAGAGATCCGAATTGCTTGAGAAAGGTAACCGAATGCTGAAAATCAGTGTTCGGTTACCTTTCCTGGCCATTCGGCTATCCAGAGAGCAGGCAATTCGCCAAATCCTGGCGAATTGCCTGAACATACGGTGCCTGTTCGGTGCCTGTTCGAGGGCAGTAAATTCCCATAAAAAAGCACTGCTTCGGCTATTCAGAGAACACAAACCAGCAGTGACAGGTTCCCCTAATACCCTGCCATTCGGTGTTTTAATTCAACAGGTTTATTCAGGCGAATCCCATAGGCTTCAATGTTAAAAATATTCCCGTTTTAATTCAATATCTAATAAACCATTCATTATAAAATTCCGCAGCAAAGAGTCTCTTTATTTATAGATTTTTTTAGGATATTTTAAGCATTTTTCTGATTATTCTTTTTAAAAATTCAGATTTTTTTTTTAAAATATTTTTTTTTAACTTTACTTCTTTTTTCTGTAACAGCCCTCTTTATTACCATTCCCTGGACCTCCTGTGTAAATTTCAGACATTTTCGCTCAGTAGTTTCTTTGCAAACAGCGTTTCACTTTCACACATTCACACAAACTATTTTGCTAATTTATTCACTGCCTCGTCTGCGGTGTCGGCTGCTTCGGCTGTGTGTGATCGGCTCCTGCTCGGGCTTTTTCCGTGGTTTTCGGCAGGTTAATCCAGATGTTTTTGTGGCTTTTCGGCGTGCATTCGCTGGGTTTTGCGATTCGTTTTCGTCGGGTTTGCGGCAGCTTTTCCCTGCAATTCGGGGACCCTGTGGTGCTTCCTGAATACACCGCAGGGCCGCCGAAATGGGATCGGCAAAAGGAACCGAATTGAAGAGAACGAAAAGTCACCGAACGTGCGGTGACTTTTCGAATCTCTTTAAATAACCAACGTACTAGATTATGGTTGGCCAACCAAGATCGTGGTTCATTTATTACTCAAAGGTGCTCAATATAAATTAGATGTTCTAGATATACTTGCCGCAAGAGACAATGTTTAGTAAGCATATAGTTGAAATACCGCTGACCCGCGGATCATATAATGCTCTGTACGTGCTTTAATAGAGCCGATGCTTAAATAACAACAGAGTGCTCAATTTTGCAAACGTCAATTGTAGCCTATATTGGTGACCTAGGATACTCAATGAGCTGTCGTTATGTTACACATTGATTATAAATGGCTCTCACAAGTGAATCGCCGATGGCGTGTTAATGTGAAAGCAACGAGAGAGATTGAGATTACCCGAAGTATTAACACAATTATTGCAATGTCAGCAATTGATTTGAACATTCGCAACGTTCAGGCAAAAGTTCTCCAAAAAATTCGCAAAAAAGTGCCGTGTTGATAATCTATGTTATTCACAAACCATTAACATTTAAACTGCCAGAGTTTTTCTTTAGAAGGTCACTGATCTCAATCGTGAATTTAAACGGTAAGATTTAACATAGACTGCGGCGTATTAAAGATCTTGCAATTGCCAAGTTGGTCAGTTATACAGAGTTTTACTCAAACGTTACGATATCAGCATTGGTACCACATTCGTTCACAGAACATTGAAGCATTAGAATTGTCACGGATTTCCCGACAAGCTATTACAACCTCGATCGTGTCGGGTGTTCAAACGATAGAGATCTTGCAATTGCCAAATTTAACGAGTAATGCCCTGGGTCTCCACGGTAATCAGCATAGACTGTGGCGTATTAGAGATCTTACAATTGCCCAGTTGGTCAGTCATACAAAATAATTTTTACACAAACGTTACAATATCAGCAACTATAGTAACATAATCATTCGGAGTATTGGAGCATTATCAACAAGGCACTTTTTTGGGAATTTGTTTGAGAACTTTTGAGAAGTTTTATTCCAAAACTGTAGAAAATCCACAACAATATACATCGGATAAGTCAAAAAATCATAGTGGAATCTGGGTCCATGAGGCTTGCAAAGGATTACTGGGAAATTCTTAACAAGGGTGGAGCTATCTGGACAGGAAATCCCTGCACCACGAGGAGGGGAGGAGAGAAACCCAGGGTTAGATGAGACATGTGCAATTATTAAAGGCATATCACAAGTCATGTGAAACATGACACTCCCCGTCGAAATCTATGATTTCTATAATTAAATAACTTTGATTAAAGTTCAAAACAAGTAAGTGAAGATTCTTTTCCAGGAACATCTGAAAAACAAGAGGGAAGGGAAGAACAAGAGAAAATAATGCAAACATTAACAATTCTTGGATCTTGATGGTCCAGGCTGTAAAAAGAACAGTCAGTGAGTCCATCTTCAGAGGGGAAGGCAGCAACATGCCCCAATCCTTCTTACCTACCTTTGAATCAAATTGATGACTTGTGAGACTCGTCTTCCTCTTTGGGCAGAAGGAGTACTAGTTCCTTTATAGGCCTGAAGTAAAGTGTGGAGAATCTTTTTTCATGAATAAGTTGTAAAGTTTTCTGATCCAGTACCAGTCTAGGATTGTTCTTGCAACTCCAATCATGCGTTCCCAAGAGCCTCCCATGTGAAAGGAGTGAGGTGGGTTGAATTTCCGTTTACACTTGTTGTCATTCAAGAAGTTCAGTATCTTTTCTGGTAGAGAGGCCTCCTGAATTATGGGGGGGGGGGCCTTTACAGATGTGACATTCTTTGTTCGTGTCAGAGCTGTTTGTAAATTGATGAGCACTGTGAATAAGGCGTGGAATGGCTTGTACAACAGAAGACCACTTAGCCTTACCCTTTCTTTCACAGAGGTGTTGAGTGTAACAGCTCTAATTTCTTTATCAGATTCTGGTTCAATCAGTTCAAAGGTAGAATTTGTAGAACTTGAGATAAGGTCTTCATTCAAGAGTATTGGTGGGGATAGCCATAATGTGCCCAGAAATGCGTGCCTCCATTAGCAGGGTTGTCTTGTCTGATTGTGTATGTATTGCTTTGTGAAGGGCTTATCACAGGTTGATGCTTTAAATGTGAACGTGTCTTGCTCAACGTTCCAAAGCAATCTAAGACTGCGCTGTGTAATGGAAAGGTCAGATCCTAGTTGGAATTTCTTCACGCTGGCAGCGTAGTCAGAGGGAAAGGCTCTTATGGCCTTGTCGCTGTTCAAAATGATTTTGTGAAGTCTGAGATTTGCAGTGGCAAGTGTGTTCTGGGATCTAGTGAGAAGGTCAATAGCTTCTTCTTCTGTAGGCAGAGATTTGAGTCCGTCGTCTATATAGAAGTTCTTTTCGACGAACTGTCGTGCATCAAACCCAAATTCTTTCTCTCCTTCTTGAGCCGTTTTCCTCAGTCCATAAATTGCTACTGCGGGAGAAGGACTATTACCGAAAACATGTACCTTCATCCGGTAGTCTATGACTTCATCATTGACATCATTATTGCGATACCATCGGAACCTGAGGAAGTTTCGGTTGTCTTCACGGACGATGAAACAGTGGAACATTTGCTGAATGTCAGCCATAATAGCAATTGGTTCTTGTCTGAAGCGAAGTAAAACTCCTATGAGGTTGTTGTTCAGATTAGGCCCAGTGAGAAGACTGTTATTGAGGGAGACACCTTCATGTCGAGCACTTGAGTCGAAAACCACCCTAATCTGATCAGGCTTGCGAGGATGATAGACACCAAAGCATGGAAGATACCAGCATTCTTCTCCTTCCTTAAGCGGAGGTGCAGGCTCAGCATGATCTTTCTCAAACACTTTCTGCATAAAGTCCACAAAGTGTCTTTTCATCTCAGGTTTCCGATTCAAACTGCGTTGTAAAGAAGTAAACCGTGCTTCTGCATGTTCTCTGTTGTTTGGTAGTCTCTTTCTTGGAGTACGGAATAGTAGAGGTGCTACCCAGCTGTTGGAATCATCTTGGTGGAACTCTTTACTCCTGGTTTTCAGGAATTCTTTGTCTTCCATGGTAGCTGCCAACTCGTTGTCTTTAGAGGTTACCTCAAACACGGTGTTGCCGATGTTGTCATCCCAGAAATTAAGAGCTTTCTCTTCGTCCTGTATGATGTGTCGTTGTGCGCTCTTATGAAGCAGTCTTTCCTTCACATGATATTGGTGTGGTCGTCGTGCAGAACAAGAAGTCTGACCATTTGGCAGGACGTGTGTTTTAAAGGAGGACACAGAGTAAGGTTTTCTGCCTTTGTCTCGACAAACATTGCCTATGATGACCGAGCCTAGATCCAGACACTGAGCATATGGAGCATCATGTGGACCGTTGATTTTTTGACGAACTTTGTGCACCCTTAAGATGTCTCAGCCGAGCAACAGTAGGATCTCAGCACTTCCGTCGAGGGCTGGTATTTGGTAGGCTATGTCCTTCAAGTGAGAATGGTGCAAGGCAGCTTCTGGAGTAGGGATCTCCTCTTTGTTGCTTGGAATCTGGTTACACTCAGTGATAGTGGGCAAAGGTATTTCCACATTGTCGTTCAGAGGAGCAACCACAAGAACGCTGGCTCTCCTACCTAAGACTTCTGTAGTGCCGGTGCAAGTAGTTAGGGTATATGGTAGAGCATTTTCTTTTATGTTCAAAAGTTCAAAAAATTGTTTTGTTGCAAGAGATCTGTTACTCTGATCATCCAGAATGGTATACAGTCTTATGGCCTTTTCAGGTTGACCTCTTGGGTATACACGAACCAAACATATCTTTGCGCAGGATTTGTCACAGAGTCCTTCTCCACAGACTTCCGTACATGAAGAGAACACTGAGGTGGAAGGTGCTGCTTGATCTGTGCGCTCCCCGCCTTGGTTTGCCTCAGGATTGTTTGTGGGCTTAGTAAAGTTGTGCGGATATGGATGAAGAGCTTGTATATGGTCATCGCTGTCACACTCCATGCATTTAATGATAGCTTTACAGTCCTTTGCAAAGTGTTCTGTGGAGGCGCAGCATTTGTAGCAGACCCCAAATTTCTTTAAAAGTTCTTTACGTTCTTGTAGGGTTTTCTTTCTGAAGCCAATACATTTCTTAAGTGGATGCGGTTAGTTATGTATGGGACATTGGCGATTTGGGTTCTTGATGTTCTTGTTTTGTTCAGTCTTTTCAAGAACTGTAGCAGGTGTAGGTAGAACAGTGATCCTTTTCACGGACACTGGTCCTCGATGGTCTCTGTGTGTCATACGTGTGTTTGTAGGTCTTGGAGGGGGTGAACTGAGAGGGTTACCTTCACCATAGGAGAAACTTGGGTCATTCTTTGTGTCTGCAATTCGTTTGATGAACTCACAGAAGTAGGAAAAAGGAGGAAAGGCAACTTGATGTCTTTCCTTGTAACATAGAAACATAGAAAAATGTGGGCAGATAAGAACCTTTCGGCCCATCTAGTCTGCCCAATTACATGGATACTTTACCTGGATTTATCTTTTGTTTAGGATAGCCTTATGCCTATCCCATGCCTGCTTAAATTCCATTACTGTTTTGGCCTCTACCACTTCTACTGGAAGACTGTTCCATGTATCCACCACCCTCTCAGTAAAATAATGCTTCCTGATGTTACTTTTAAACCTTTGCCCCTCTAATCTAAGACTATGTCCTCTTGTTTTGCTACTTTGTTTCCTTTTAAATATACTCCCTTCCTCTACCTTGTGGATTCCCTTTACGTATTTAAATGTTTCTATCATATCTCCTCTGTCTCGTCTTTTTTCCAAGCTGTACATGTTAAGATCATTAAGCCTTTCCTGGTAACTTTTCTCCTTCAAGCCGTACACCATTTTAGTAGCCCTTCTCTGAACTCTCTCTAAGATGTCTATATCCTTCTGGAGATACGGTCTCCAGTACTGCACACAGTACTCCAAGTGAGGTCTCACCAGTGCTCTGTACAGTGGCATGAGCACTTCCCTTTTCCTACTGCTAATACCTCTCCCTACACAACCAAGCATTCTGCTAGCATTTCCTGCTGCTCTATTACATTGACTACTTACCCTTAGATCCTCTGAAATAATGACCCCTAAATCCCTTTCCTCAGATGTTGAGGTTAGGACTGTATCAAATAGTCTATATTCAGCCCTTGGGTTTTTACGTCCCAGGTGCTTTGTACTTTGATCCAAGCGATGCCCATTTTTCTTTTAGGTCATACGGTAGCTTGAGAACAATAGGGTTGATGCCACGAGGGGTGTCAAGGTAACTGAGACCAGGTAAGCAGATGTCAGCTTTAGCGAGTTGAAGCTCTAATAAAACATCGCTGAGTTCTTGAAACTTTAAAGTCTCTCTAGCGGAAATCCTTGGGAAGCTGTGCAATCTTTTGAATAAGGCATCTTCAATGGCTTCTGGACTGCCAAAGGTACGTTCAATTCTGTCCCAAGCAGCATTAAGGCCTGCAGCAGGGTTGTCAATATGAACCGCTTTTGAGTCTCTTGATGCGTTCAGTAGACTGGGGACCTAGCCATCTGATGAGCAGATCTAATTCTTCTGTAGCAGTGATGTCTAGGTCCCTCATTGTGGCTTTAAAGGTGGATTTCCATCCTCTGTAATTTTCAGGCTTGCCATCAAACTTGGTGAGGCCTGTCTTTGTGAGCTCTCTCCGAAGCATGTATTTAGCAAACTGCGACAGGTCTGTGTTTTCAGACTTTGGGTGCATGACTGCAGGTGACTTGGGAACATATGTTGGTGCTGAGGCATTCAACACTGGAACTTGTTTAAAGTTCATTGGCATGTTGGTTTGTAGCTGTGGAGCAGTGTGCTTGCTAGTAGGTACTTGGTTGATGTCAAGGTAAGGTGGATAGTTTATTATGTGCATGCTATTGCCCACTGCTTGCTGAGATGCTGCAGTCTTGTGTACTGGAAGATATGAAGGCAAATTGTCTTGGAGTACAGTAGGTGCGGAGAAGAGACCTTGGTTGAGTGCTTTGGTTGCTGTGACAGGGAGCTGACGTTCTGGAGAGGAATGTGAAGAATCTGAGGCATAACACACAGCTGAGTGTCTGCTGCTACTGTTGTCTCTTTCACTTTCACTAGCAGCCTGTTCTAAAACTTTTAATCTTGCCATGGCCGTGGCATGTTCACATTGTTTTTCCAAAAGTTCCATTTCCACTTTGTGGCGTGCGGCTTCAGCTCCCATTTCTGCCTTCTGGCGTGCGGCTTCAGCCTCCATGCGTGCGGCTTCAGCTCCCATTTCTGCTTTCTTTTTGGCGAAGGCTGCCTGAATTTTAGAAGCTTCAGCATCAGCACAGACCTTTATGAGTTGTTGACGGAGTGTGGAAGACCTTGATTGTAGGGATTTGGAAGACCTTGAGGAGTGTCTGGAGGATGCAGAGCGGCGGGATCTGGATTCATGGAGCTGTGCAATTCTTACTTCTGCCTTTGTCTTTGTTTGCAGCACTAAATTGTCTCTTTCTAGATTGAGCTCATTGAATCTCTTTAGTTCTTCCAGTGACACTTCAGTGTTGTACCGCTTTAAGAGATGAATATATTTAACACACAGTCTTTGATAATTCTGATAAGCGACATCTAATTGCTTAATAGTGCTCTCTAGTTGTAATGCATCATGACATGGTTGAGAGAGAGCTGACATGCATGTGACATTAGTACACCATAGATCATTCGTTTGAGACACCAACTCTTTTGCGTGAGCTTCAAGATTTTCTTGTACTTTCCAGGTTGGTTTTGTTAATCTTTTTTCTCTTTTGTTTGGTTCAGGGTTTAATTCCTGATCTGAAAGGATTTCTGAGTCTGGTAGTGTGTCAGTTTGCATGTTGATTTGCTGGAACATTTTGCTGACAAGGAGAGGGTTAATGATCTAGTTCTCACGGCCGGATTAAGATCTCTATGGGCCTGGAGCTGAATATTTTGGTGGGCTTTTTTTGGAATTTAGTGAAATGAAAACCTATTTTAGGTTATTTAACAGTGCAGATACCGGTATTTCTAACCAGGCAGATACCGAGGGAGTAAATTTTCAATCAGATTTCAAACATCACAGCGTGTAAAATTAATTTTTTCATATTTTACCATCCAAACCTTTGTGGTTATATATTCTATAGGTAATTCTTGTTAAAAAAAATTAAATGGGAACCTGTTACTGTATGTTTCTGAGAATATAAAATTTTAACCAAAAATTTTGATATTTCCCATGTGCTTTGGATAATGGTGTTTTATGAATAATATGACTATGTATAAAACACTGAACTTGCTCACAGCGTGGGAAATGAGAAGGGAAGTAATAGTGGTATTGCTCATTTTATATGTGACAAAGGACAATACCATCGCTTTGGAACAAAAATAAGTAAATAAAAAAAAAGGGGTTTTGTTTTCTTTTCGCTTAGATTTTACATGGTCATGTTTGGTATTAATGGAAAGGCTAGACGCTGTCCTGTCCGATGACACCGCAGTTGACCTTGCGAGGTGTAGAGATTAGTGGCGCAGGGTTCCAAAGCCCCCCCCCCAGTGCACTTCGCTGCAGAGCGACGGTTTAGGTTCTTGATGTAACAATTCGTAATAATGGATTGTACCATCACTTCCACGCTTGTTAGTGACATGAGAAATGTGGTGTTGAGTTACTGCAGCATCATTGTTCCCTTTATAATTGAAAAGTGAAAAATATTGCTGGGTTAGAAAGAAAAATAAAAAAAAGGAAATATTTATTATTTTACTTTTATTGTTACAGAAAACCTGGTCATGTTTGGTATCATTGGAAAGGTCATGCTCTGGCCTTTCTGGTGATACTTGACATGACCCTGTAGCTGCTATGAAGCTGGAGATATAGGAGGTCCAAATGCCTATCAATGCAGACAAATTTATCTTTTCTCTGGGCCTATTCTGGGGCATGGGCCTGGAGCTGCTGCTCCATCTGCCCCTATGTTAATCCAGCCCTGCTAGTTCTATAGCAGTAGAGAAATGTATCAATTTTGCTCAGCTCAGTTAGGATTTCTAGGCACCGGGTGAATAAAGATTTGTTTTTACTTTCTTTTCACAGTCAATAATGCATACAGAGAAATAAACTGGTTGTAGTGTACAGATGCACTGGATAAACTGTTAGTAAGGCACAGATGTATTGAACTTTCACAGCATTAATATCCTTTGTTGAATGCTATGCTGGGACTTGCTTGCAGGCACATACAGGCTTGTGGCAATGGCTGCACTGTGTGGAAGCTGCTATTTCCAGTGTCCCTACAGCGTCTCCCTGTGTATCCAGAGCTAGCAAGGATCCTATGGAGGATGTCTGACTGATCTTTCTAAGATCTTCTGACTGATATGATTTTTTGACTGTTCTGTTTCTCCACCAATGCACAACTTACTGTTGTGATGAGATGGCTATAACTCCCAGTCTAGATGAATTACAGACAGTGACTCAATCCAGATGACACCTTGAAGATCTGTTGAAGTTTTATTCCAAAACTGTAGAAAATCCACAACAATATACATCGGATAGGTCAAAAAATAATAGTGAAATTGAGTCCATAAGGCTTCCAAAGGATTGCTGGGAAGGAAACAAGGGTGGAGCCATCTGAACAGGAAATCTCTGCACCATGAGGAGGGGTGGAGAGAAACCCAGGGGTAGATGTGATATGCCTTTAAAAAGTGCACATGTCTTAAGTCATGTGAAACATGACAGTACCCAATACGGACCGATAAAATGTCAAGAACAATCGGTATTTAGCTCTTTAGAATAAAAAAACACAAAAAGGGTTCATAAAAAAAATTTAATAAAAGGGGGGGGGGACAATATTCGTACGGCCTCGAAACGAAGGCATAAGAAAGGGTCGTTGCCCCTGGCTACGTAGGGACCCATCTCAACACATAAGGGCGGGGGACACATTGGAAATCCAAAGATTCCATATGCTATGGCACTTGGGGAATGTGTCATGGAGTGGAGCCGTGAGATTATATATACACACACATATTCTGGTTAAAATGTGATATAAGCGAGAGGGGGGGGCCTTCCAGCAGCGAGCTAAACAGAGGCGGAAGGCCATGCAAATCCTGTGTACTAGGTGAAGGGAAGGCGGGGTAGGTCATAGAGTTGAGACGGACTGTTGAGAAGGGCCAGAACAGGGTCCGGGCGCACCGGTATGCCATGTTAGTGGATATGAGACCAAACACTGTTACCCATAGGTCCCGCACTCCCACCACATATGATAAGAAGCCATAGAGCCACCTACCCGAGGACCCTGGAAATATCCGTTGAATCCTATTCTGATCCAGGTACCATCGGGATAGAGACTTATAACCGTGCAAGAGGGAGGCCTCCCAAATAGAGTCCCATTCCTCCGGCAGAGGAGGACGCCCCACGTCCCATTCCCAGAGAGTTTGATATGGGCACAGGTAGAAGAATGGCCAAGGAGCGAAAGAATATGGGATGTATTGCATTTTTCTAAGGAAATACACAGTTTTAACCAAAATCTGAAGAAAACCATTAAATTTCTCTTTTGTATTTATTGTATTTTTTATTCTTTTAAATGTTACATGGTCAGGCCCCTCTCTCAATCCGCCCTCGTCGGTGCTTAACTGGCTGATGTTTTCATGTTGGTACGCGGTGCCCTTTAAGGCTAGCGTCAGACGAACGCAGTCATCACGTCATTGTGCGGGTTACATATTTCTGGGTCCCGCTCTTCATGGGGATTGCATCAATTCCAACTCGAAAATGAAAGTTCTGCTAATCCAAGATGGCGGCAGAGTCTCTAATGCGCATGCGCGTGACGTCATGTCAGTAGGTTCTGTGTTTCACTCGCCATATGCACGTGCCAGCCAGCTGCGGGTCCCGGATGCTTCCTCTTTCACTCTGCTGACCCGTGAATAGAACGAGCGGCTGTTGTGGGGAGAGTCGCTCCTGCTAATGGCTTCAAAATAGGGGCCTAAAAAAAATATTTTAAAAAATGGGGATATTCAGGAGATGTGATGGGGAAAAAAATCCAGTTCTGTGTTTATGTTGGGTACGGTATACCACCAAGTGGAAACGAGTAGCAGCTGGATTTTGAGCTGTAAATATCAAGTCTCCTTCGCTCTGGCCTTAAAAAATCCCAGATTCTCCCTCTGCAGTCTGTTATGAACGCCTGTGCCAGACTCCTACACCTCACCTCCTGCACCTCTCACACCTCATCCCTCTGTCAATCTCTGCCCAGGCTCCCTGTTTTCTTTAGAATCCATTTCAAATTACTGGTGCTCACGTACAAAGCTCTCCATAACCGCGCCGCTGCCTACATCTCCCTTATTAACATGTACATCCCATCCACTTCGCTCGGCCAATGATCTGACGCTATCAGTTTGTCGCACCCCGAACTCTCGCCTTCAGACTTCACCCGAGCTGCCCCCTTTCTATAGAACTCCCTCCCCCGCAACAATCAGACTCTCGCCGTCTTTCCAGTCCTCGAAGAATTCTCTGAAAACACATTACTTTAGAGAAGCCTATCGGCTCACACGATGATCCCCATGGTGAATTTCCCGCTCCATCTTCCCACACAGCCCGCATGCACCCCAATACTTAATGCTCTCTAACCCTCAGCTAGCGTGTCACCCCCCCAGTAACAGTGATATAGTAGATCTATGGTAGGTAGTAGATACTAGTGGGGGAAGTGTCTACTACACTTTCTATATCACTGCTCCCACTGGGAGGCTATTCCATGTAACAATGATATAGAAAGGCTAGTAGATACATGGAATAGCCTCCCAGCGGCAGCAGTATCTACTACCCTTTCTATATCACGGTTACTGCTCCCAACCAGGAGACGAGAACAACCTAGACCAGATGGGAGAATTTTTCTGGTTTGGCTATTTTGACCTAGAATTCTCACTTCTCCAATCATTCTCCTGAGTTTCACCTTTCTTTGAATAGACCTGATAGTCAGGTCTTTCCAAGACCTGGGCTGGACAAGGGTCAATACAAGAAAAGTGCTGTCAGGCTCAATCAGGAGGGTGCAGTACCACCTTTGGCCTTCTTGCCGCAACGGCGAGGGCCATGACAACTATAGAGGTGTATAGGCTGTGTGTGTAACCAGCAAATAGACCCCAGAGTGACATACATAGAAGTTCGCCCTTTCACTTCACATGTACTGAGCTCATTTTGACCATTTTTTTTCTCATTTAGGACATTTAAAGCATAGATGTGTATACGTCGGGTCACATCAGAGCGCCAGATCAAGAAATGTCAAAAAAGTATCAATTTCTATTCAGATTTAAATCATTTCACCCTGTAATTTATTTTCCCACGTATTTATTATATTTCCACAAAAGGGTTTGGATGATATATCGGTTTCGGCATTTTATTTGCCGATATTTGGACAAGTTTGCTCACTGCAGCTGCGACACGCAAGATCCCACAGAACTGTACGAATCTGGGGCTTCTCCCACATCAGGTTGTAAGCCCTCCCTGCAGAATGACCCCTGCTCACTGACCATATTGTGCATGAGCGTGATGGCAACAGAAATGGGGCTTCCATCCCATCTGGCAGGGAATTCCCTATACAGGAGATGCAGGGTCTATTTCCTACAGCAGGGTCCAGCAACCTAGGACCTCCAGATGTTTTGGAACTGGATTACCCATGAGGCTCCAAGAACCTAATGAGAAGATGAGCATCATAGCAGATGTAATTCCAAAACGTGGGGCAATATTACAAGTGACTGCTTAACCAGAGCTGTAATATAACCCTTGGAGTGCCAAGGTTGCTGAACCCCTTACATACAGGATCAGATGAGGGCTCTTTAAGAACGCCAAAGACACGGTCTGATAGTAAAATAAAAGATTAAAAAAAAAAAAAATCTTATTAAATTGATTAAATGAAGTGGACGTGGTGCAATGTTTACATGTTAAACAGATTGGGCTATAGTACAATCTTTGCGCAAAAACGCTCGCGCAAAGCTTTGCGCCAGGCGTTAAACATTTGCGTGCGCAAATCACTGCTGGAATTACAATCCTCACGCGTTTTTGATCCGATCAATAACGCGCGTAAACCGGATGCGCCCAAATGCTCACGCAGTACCGTTGCGCGCAGAAATCAGTGTGCTTACTGTCATTTTTTTTTCACGCAATTCAGCCAATCAGAATTAAGAACCACAAGTCAATCTGAGCATATATGCTGCAGCAATAATACATGCACGCACAACTTCTCCATTTTATTGGTTTGGGTATGTGTAGAATGTGTAACTATACTTTGCTGCATTTTTTTTTTTTTTTGGGCTGGTGTATTTGGTTTCGGCCAGGACGTTCAGATTTGCCGGTACCACCAGCTTTTAGGAGTTGCTAAAATTATATGCGCAAACACTGTGCGTTACAAACTGTGCATAGATTGTAATACCATCCGCGTACCAGCGCGCAAATGCGTTTGTGCGCACAATGTTAAGTATAGATCGCGCGACGTACAGTAAGCTCACGCAGGGTTCGCAGGTTCACCCGTTGTAGACGATTACGTGCGTTTGTTGCACTGACTATGTAATATGGCATTCGGCGTAAAGGGTTTGCCCCTCGCGTTAAATGATTTTTTGCACCGGTGGAAATGTTTGCACGAAGATTGTTGTTTAGGCCATTGAGTTCATGGCATAGTCAGATTTGTTCTGTTTTTTTTCAGAAACTTTAAAATTTACAGAATATCGGCACCAAATGTCGGCTATCGGCCAGAAAAACCTGCCGATAATCTGTATCGGCCCTGAAAAAATGATATTGGTCTATCCCTACAGGGCACCATTAAAAAAAACTCAGAAACGAAGAACCTGTACTGCATTTTTTCTTCCAAAAATCTGTTTGTATATGCTACATCTAAAAACGTAACATGGATCCAATGTCAGGCGGTTCAAATGCGGTTATAATGTCCAAAAAAGCAAAGCACCAACAAGCAGAACTCAACACATGAAAACTATCACTGCGGGAGCGCGAGAAACCGTACCCAATACGGACCGATGAGATGTCAAGAACAAAATCGGTATTTAGCTCTTTAGAATAATAAAAAAAACACAATAAAAAAAAAGGGGGGGGGACAATATTCGTACGGCCTCGAAAAGAAGGCATAAGAAAGGGTTGTTGTCCCTGGCTACAGTAGAGACCGGTCCCCGGGGGTCCATCTCAACACTAAAGGGCGGGGGACACATTGGAAATCCAAAGATTCCATATGCTATGGCACTTGGGGAACGTGTCATGGAGTGGAGCCGTGAGATTGTATATACACACATATATTCTGGTTAAAATGTGATATAAGCGACAGTGGGGGGGGGCGCCTTCCAGCAGCGAGCTAAACAGAGGCGGAAGGCCATGCAAATCCTGTGGACTAGGTGAAGGGAAGGCGGGGTAGGTCATAGAGTTGAGACGGACTGTTGAGAAGGGTCCGGGCGCACCGGTACGCCATGTTAGTGCACGGCCTGTCCCGGGGCAACAATTACTGGAGCTCCAGTCCATAGGGGAGTGATGGAGGGTATCCCAGGTACCCAGAGCGCCCCCTGTGCATATAAATACTCATCACGGATTGGAGGAAACGGACGCAGACAAGTCATTCTTTAGAATGTAACAAAACAGTTTGGTGTATACAAATACTTAACTTCTCAGGACAATCTTCCAGGAGATGGATCACTTTCTCCTTTAAAGCCAAAACAAAATACAAAAATCGGAAGATCTATGTCCTCTGAATCAGAAGTAGAAATATATAAACTCACGGAACAATGAGCAATGTCCTTGGAGTGGATGCACTAGCTCTGGATGGATTTGGCTTTCATAATTCGCCAGTGGGAATCGTGGTGGGTATTCTTTGCCAGGAAAAACGCCACAATGATTTCAAAAATAAAGATAAAAATTTATTCTTGTATTCATTTTTAAAATAATAGTTATAATAAAGCGCCCATAAGCCCGACGCGTTTCGTCTGAAACAAACAGACTTCCTCAGGGGCAATGTGCAAGCTTAATACAGAGCAGAAAATAAAAATCATAATGCAATTCCATCTACATCCAACAAGTCATTCTTTACACAGCGTTTGTATGAAACAAAAATCTGATTTATTGATTACAAATCAGCGAGGATCAGTAAAAATCAAGAGCAAAGCCATGAGATCTCAAAGGATCAGCTTAATACCCAGTGATCAGGGGGTTAAACATCCAGCCAATCCGCAATCACAAGAAAATAGCATTTACACCTGTACAACCTGATACAGAGATTATACTGCCCCCACTGGGAGGCTATTCCATGTATCTACTACCCTTTCTAATACACACAGGTGACATTCAGCGAACACCCGAATCCCAAAGACACAGGGGGTTTACAAACAATGCATTGTGATAATTTGGGAAGGGAATCGGAAAATGTGTAAATACCTTCGACTCGCCTATTTCTGTCTACATTTCCTTGTTGATGCGACACAGTGTATTATTAGCAAATAAAGCCCACTTTAGTGCATATTGTGTGTCTCTCTCTCTCTGGGGTAACTCGTTCACGTGTGTCTGCACACAGACACTCCATTCTCATCACATACCAAAATTAAACCCAGCAAGGACTGAAAGGGTTAAAGAGTTTTCACTCCTAGAATTCATTTTAACTGACACAAAATCCAAATTCTCACCCAGGAAATATCCTTACCTACCCCGAACCCAGCAAGGAGCGGCTCAGTGAAGGTGGCAGTGAAGGTGTGTAAGTGTCTGATCGGGTCACACAGCTCATAAAAGGACAAACGTCCGGCCTCATAGTCCAGGAATATTCCAATTCTACAACAGGAAAGTGGGCGAGGGAACTGGATTGATTTATTGTTATGTCTCACTGAATAATTATTATTATCCCACCTCCACAAACCCCAGGACTTATTATTATCTCCAATCCCTGACCGCTTCCCTTTCCTCTTCATACTGGGATAGACCACCCCGACCCCCCACCACCCCGATTCATTGCCCTCCACTTTCCAGCAATGTCGCCCTGAGGAGAAGCTCCTGGAGCTTAAAACGTGAGCATAATACTGAAATCTCTCTGGTGTTTCTGGACGACTCTGGTCTATTTCTGACCAGGAAACAGTTTTCAAATCCTCTGATACAGAAACATAATTATGAGCCGTGTTTACATCCAGTAACATGTCTGAAGCCTCCAGTACTTGGCGCCGTCTCGATATTCTGGTCACAATCCCAGTTAGGCCTGAGTGTAAGGTCTCTGAGATCAGACCCACATCCAGATCTCCTACATCATGGACCTTTAGATCATGTTTCTCTGTGTTCTCAGCGTCACAATAGTCGGCTCTGTCTGATTCCCGTCCTTGTAAGACAGTTAAAGGGTCCGTCATGTCACACAGCTCCATGATGTCCCCCATCTTCCTGGACAGCTCCTCCTTTATTTCCAGCTGCTGGATTAGATCTGAGACTCGGAGTGAGACCTGCTCTTCCTGCCTGGAGATCTCACCCAGGACTCGCTTCTCCAGGGCTTCCAGCTGTTTCCTGATGTCCCTAATCAGGGCAGTGACTCGCTCTGTTACCCCGGCTGCTTTTCCTTGCACTTGTCTCCTGAGCTCCTCCAGGTTCTGGACTCTTTTCTCGGCCTCCGCTCTCTGTGAGGTCAGTTTCTGCAGAATATTCCTCAGTTTCTCCTTCTTCTTCTTCTCCGAGGCCTCATTCAGAGTCTCCACCTGGTGTCCCCTGTGATCTCCGGCCAGGCTGCAGGACACACAGATACAGGCCGCGTCCTCACAGCAGTAATACTCCAGGACCTTCTTGTGGACGGAGCATTTCCTGTTCTCCAGTGAAGTGGTGGGTTCAGTTAAGACGTGTTCCTCTGACTTGCTGTGTTTCTTTAAGTGTTTATCACACAGAGAAGCTTCACAATGTACACATGTTTTAGCAGCCGGTACCGGAGAGTCACAGTAAGTACAGAAGATCCTGACCTCCTCCTCCTCTGGGTAAGTAGATCGGAAACTGTCGGCTATGTTACGCAGCCCTGTGTTCTTCACAAGAGTGAAGAACTCTTCTCTGCACTCAGGACACTTATAGGCTACAGATCCCACCTGTGTGTCCAGCACATCCCCAATGCAGGTCCTGCAGAAGCTGTGTCCACATGTCAGGGTCACAGGATCCATATAAATGCTCAGGCAGATGGAGCAGGTCAGCTCGTCTCTCAGATCAACAGACGCCATCACTGAAAACAATGAGAAAAGAAAATCGTCAGTATTCTCTTATCAGGAAGCAAGTTTTACCACATTCCACACACACAGGGTTTAAACACTGTATCATGGAACTGTTAACCCTGTAGGTTCCCGATTTGAGTTTCCCTCTATCTAGGGGTTGAGTCACTAAATAGTGGCTTAGAACACAGTGAGCCCAGGATCTAAAAGGGCACAGAAGTGACTTAATGGCCGGTGTTCTGAAATAGTAGGCAATACCTAAAAGTAAGCAATATGCGTCAAGTCCGCCCTTCTGAAGGATCAGAAAAGGCCATGAATGTCCCATCCTGTGCAATGCGCACCGCCGATCTGTCAGAGACGCATGTGCCACGCACACAGACGCATGCCCAATTAACACAGGCAATTGGGCGATATGCGCATGCACCTCCCCCACTCTGCCAAATCAGGCAATTGGCCCAACTGTGCGCACGCGCCCCCATACGCGAGTACATCATCGTGTTGTGTTGCCATGGAAAATTTTTGCCGCGGCAAAAGGTCGCATGTCGACCTATTGCACTGTTTCGAGCAAGCGTGACGCATGGGCATTTTGCCTTATTGCCTGTCTTAATGGGGCGTACGTCTGTGCGTGGCGCGCATTCTACAGGATGGAACATTCATGGCCTGTTCTGATCCTTCGGCAGGGAGCGCGTTGTGCCGGACGTGACGCATATTGCCTACTTTATCAGAATGCCAGGCGTCTTTAAGGTTTCACACAAACACCGTGTAACGAATGACTTGTCTGTGTCTGTTTCCTCCAATCAGTGATGAGTATTTATGTGCACGGGGGGGGGGGGGGGGGGTTCGGGTCTTCGGGTATGGTTAATGCATGTTACTCCCTGAGCTCACATGATGAACATGAGGCTGATCATGTGATATAATGATTGTATCATGCTCAGTGTACTATAAGTCATAATTATATTTATTATATGATCATATTTTAATGATGGATCTTCGGGATTTTGCAGGAAATTTTGACAAGAAGCATTTTGAACAAATGCGTAAAATATCCTGCACGTCTCATGTTTACAACTAGCAGCTCTAGGCAGAATTAGAAAATCCCAGCTGCCTGGTGAGGAGCGTGTGGGTGGAGGAAACTCCTCCACTTCACATGGTGATTTCTTCCAAAGGAGACATGGGGAGGACTGGGCACACAGCCTGACCACTTTAACCCCTTCACTACCAAGTGATTTTCCAAAAATCATCATCAGGAACCAGAGGTTTTTTGAAAAATCATAAACTTATAGACATTTAAAAATACTCCCGATTAATCTTTTACTGTACTAACATTTGGCCAGAAGATGGTGCTATTTACTGACAAATTAAGTTACAGTCCGTGGGTCACTACACTAAGGCCGGGGTCAGACGAGCGCCCGTACTGACGTGCCTCATGGCGTCCGTTGAAGCGTTGTGACACGTCGATGGGGCCGGCCACACGCTGTAGCGCGCTCCACAAAGGACGTGCTGAAAGCCTCCCCATTGAAACATCAGGGTGCAGAGTGTCCCTTTAATTTCCTTACTATTCATATAGGATCCGCTGCTGCAGACAGTGAGCAGCCATATGTGATCCTATACACTGTGCGGTGTCCTCCTGTCACCCTGAGACACACACACATTATTTTGATTCATTTAAATCAGGTCGTTGCTAGAAGATAAGTGCGAAAACAAATCTATAGGTCCCTGCGCCATTATCCAACTGCAGCTATTTATAGAGCACCAGCATAGTCTGCAGCGCTGTACAACGACTAGAACAAAAGTAACACGTTAGGACCCTGTGTGCATTAATACTTGTAACTAACTGACAGGGTTAAGTGTGAAGAGGTTCTGCAGCGCCATTGATTATACTGTAGAGGGATGATGTGTGAAAGGTGCAGGGTTAGAGGTAGATGAGTCTGGTAGAGGTGTTCGTTACAGACTGAGGGGTGAGAGAGGTGCGGGATGGGAGGAAGGGGCGGATCCAGACACAGGTTTCAGGGGGGGGCACTCTACTAGTTTCAGCTACGAGCTGGTTTTGGGTTTGCAGTGACAGAGAAAGTTGCGCCCGAATCACAGGCTGTGCTCTTCACACTCACTATCCCTAGAACATTGCCTCACAGGGTCTGTCCTGGTGCGGCTCAGGTGACGCCACACAGCAATGCTCTGTCACTGAGGATCAAATACCACCGGCAATAACACAACACAGGGCCATATATAGCCATACAACTCAGTGACACACACGTTAGAGAAGCCGCTAAAGCCAGGCTCAGAAACTCTGTTATTCCCAGACTTTATAGGCGGAATCACAAAATATTGGGCCATTTATGTTAAACACGTTATAGTCAGAGCCTCTTATTTACAGACTCAGTGCTAGGAGTTTTATTGCTGTGCAGCTCTGTTATACACCTGCACACCCTGAATATATTGGGGAGTTTCTAAAAAGGAGGAACATTAGATGAAGAAAAAAAGAGGGAAAGGGCGATTTGGGTTAAAAATAGGGACGGTCCCTCAAGAAACAGACATTTGGGGATATTGCACCCAGGTACACACTCATAAACAAACAGCGCCAGATTTGCATCACAGGAGCCTGTAGACACAGAAATGTGGAGTACCACCACACACACACAAAAACCATGCCAACATTACTATTTACATTATGGAGCAAACTAAAAATAAATAAAAAAACTGCACAGGTTGTCTCTGCGCTCAAATCAAAATAAGGGGCAGAATCTGTCACCATAGCTGAGTTAGTGCAGTGGCGTTGTTATATGTAAAAGCATATATTGCCTCTGCCACAGATTTATTTATTTTTTTTTTTATTTTTTTTATTACACACACATGATATAGTCCATGTTTGATATCATTGTAAAGACCAGACTCGGACACCTCACTTAACCCTGTGCGCTGTACAATTCCGAGATGCAGGTTCCAAAGTCCCCCCTGTCTCTGACTGCAGCGCCACGGTCTAGGTTGTCGACGAAACATTGCATTGCATCGTCAGCCCACACTTGCTGGCAGTGTGGGAAATGAGAAGGTGAGTTAGCGCAGCATCACTGTGCACTTTATAATTGTAAACTGAATAACAGGAAAAAAATATATATATATTTAATTTTTACACACCTGGTTATATTTGGAATCACTGGAAAGGCCATGATCTGGTCTTTCCAATGATACATCATATGTCCCTCTAGCCCTTAGGGCTCCAGAGATACAGGGGGTCTAAATGATTGTAAAAAATAATAATAATTTACTGAGCAGGGGGCCCCCTTGTGGCAGGCGCCTGTAGGCACATGTCTATTCTGCCTAGTTATAAAACCAGCCCTGCACACAGAAATCTAAATACACTATATTGCCAAAAGTATTCGCTCACCCATCCAAATAATCAGAATCAGGTGTTGCAATCACTTCCATGGCCACAGGTGTATAAAAGCAAGCACCTAGGCATGCAGACTGTTTTTACAAACATTTGTGAAAGAATGGGTCGCTCTCAGGAGCTCAGTGAATTCCAGCGTGGAACTGTGATAGGATGCCACCTGTGCAACAAATCCAGTCGTGAAATGTCCTCGCTCCTAAATATTCCACAGTCAGCTGTATAATAAGAACGTGGAAGTGTTTGGGAACGACAGCAACTCAGCAACAAAGTGGTAGGCCACGTAAACTGACGGAGTGGGGTCAGTGGATGCTGAAGCGCATAGTGCAAAGAGGTCACCAACTTTCTGCAGAGTCAATCGCTACAGACCTCCAAAACTTCATGTGGCCTTCAGATTAGCTCAAGAACAGTGCGAAGAGAACTTCATGGAATGGGTTTCCATGGCCGAGCAGCTGCATCCAAGCCATACATCACCAAGTGCAATGCAAAGCGTCGGATGCAGTGGTGTAAAGCACACCGCCACTGGCCTCTAGAGCAGTGGAGAAGCGTTCTCTGGAGTGACGAATTGCGCTTCTCCATCTGGCAATCTGATGGATGAGTCTGGGTTTGGCGGTTGCCAGGAGAACGTTACTTGTCTGACTGGTGGAGGGGGGATTATGGTGTGGGGTTGTTTTTCAGGAGCTGGGCTTGGTCCCTTAGTTCCAGTGAAAGGAACTCTCAATGCTTCAGCATACCAAGACATTTTGGACAATTCCATGCTCCCAACTTTGTGGGAACAGTTTGGAGCTGGCCCCTTCCTCTTCCAACATGACTGTGCACCAGTGCACAAAGCAAGGTCCATAAAGACATGGATGACAGAGTCTGGTGTGGATGAACTTGACTGGCCTGCACAGAGTCCTGACCTCAACCCGATAGTCTCCTCTCTAATTCATCCCAAATGTGTTCTGAGAGCCAGGCCTTCTCGTCCAACATCAGTGTGTGACCTCACAATTGCGCTTCTGGAAGAATGGTCAAAAATTCCCATAAAACACACTCCTAAACCTTGTGGACAGCCTTCCCAGAAGAGTTGAAGCGGTTATAGCTGCAAAGGGTGGACCAACGTCATATTGAACCCTATGGATTAGGAATGGGATGTCACTTAAATTCATATGCGAGTCAAGGCAGGTGAGCCAATACTTTTGGAAATATATACACAAACACACACAAAAACGGTGTATGAACCCATGTGCTCAGTGAAGCAGAGGCAATGTTCAGATATAAAGTCCCAATGGGGGTTCATTTCTCGGATACACAGGAAAGCAGCAACGAGGGGTCAAGCATGAATGGAGATGGACACAGGAAAACAAAGACAAGGAGACTTACTGGACATGCTAGGAAAGCAGAGAACAGGAGGTGAGTAGCAGGTATAGAGTACAGGGCTGTAGATGAGTGACCAGAAGTGCTGGGAGTAGGAGTCCCAGTAGCAGGGATGGTATGGCAGATGCACACAGGTACTGAATACAGCAGCAGTCTGTAGGCATAACGGGGGGGGGGGGAGTTTGCAGTCAAAGCTGGGGTCTGTAACATGGTATCCAGGAGGGTGATCCATTAGCAGGGTCCAGAAACAAGCCGTAGATCGTGGGCAGGAGGAGATCAAGGAAGGTCGGTGAGGAAAGCCAAGGGTCTGTTACACAAGCAATAGGGGATCAGGTTACTGGTGGCGAGCTGAGCGGGATGCTGAAGCACGGAGCGCAGGGCAAGGCTTCCTTTTAAAAGGTGACCCAATGCAGGTGGGATGGGGTAAAGCTGAGGTATAGCCAGACAGACCAGGACTGGGGACAGGGATCAGGAGGACATACAGGGTTATTCAGAGAAAAGTGAAAACCAGGAGACGAGAACAACCTCGACCAGATGGGAGAATTTTTCTGGTTCGGCTATTTTGACCTAGAATTTTCACTTCTCCAGTCATTCTGAGTTTCACCTTTCTTTGAATAGACCCGATAGTCAGGTCTTTCCAAGACCTGGACTGGACCAGGGTCAATACAAGAAAGGTGTTGTCAGGCTCAATCAGGAGGGTGCAGTACCGTCTTTGGCCTTCTTGCCGCACCGGCGTGGGCCATGACAACTATAGAGGTGTATAGGCTGTGTGTGTAACCAGCAAATAGACTCCAGAGTGACATACATAGAAGTTAACCCTTTCACTTCCCATGTGCTGAGCTCATTTTGACCATTTGTTTTCCTCATTTAGGACATTTAAAGTATAGATGTGTATACGTCGGGTCACATCAGAGCAACATATCAAGAAATGTCAAAAAAGTATTAATTTCTATTCAGATTTAAATCATTTCACCCTGTAATTTATTTTCCCAGGTATTATCATCCAAACCTTTCTGTGGAAATATATTTCACAGGGCACCATTAAAAAACTCCGACACGAAGAACCTGTACTGCATTTTTTCTTCCAAAAATCTGTTTAAACATTTTCCATTTTCCACAGTGTATATGCTACATCTAAACAAGTAACATGGATCCGATGTCAGGCGGGTCAAATGTGGTTATAATGTCCAAAAAAAAGAAAAATAGGCGAGTACCAACGCACCAACAAGCAGAACTCAACACATGAAAACTATCACTGCGGGGGCGCGAGAAACCGTACCCAATAAGGACCAATAAAATGTCAAGAACAATCGGTATTTCGCGCTTTAGAATAATTAAAAAAAAGGGGGGGGAACAATATTCGTACGGCCTCGAAAAGAAGGCATAAGAAAGTGTCGTTGTCCCTGGTTACAGTAGGGACCCGTCCCCGGGGGCCCATCTCAACACATAAGGGCGGGGGACACATTGGCACTTGGGGAATGTGTCATGGAGTGGAGCCGTGAGATTATATACACACATATATTCTGGTTAAAATGTGATATAAGTGACAGTGTGGGGGGCCCTTCCAGCAGCGAGCTAAACAGAGGCGGAAGGCCATGCAAATCCTGTGGACTAGGTGAAGGGAAGGCGGGGTAGGTCATAGAGTTGAGACGGACTGTTGAGAAGGGCCAGAACAGGGTCCGGGCGCACCGGTATGCCAGGTTAGTGGATATGAGACCAAACACTGTTACCCATAGGTCCCGCACTCCCACCACATATGATAATAAGAAGCCATAGAGCCACCTACCCGAGGACCCTGGAAATATCCGTTGAGTCCTATTCGGATCCAGGTACCATTGGGACAGAGACTTATAACCATACAAGAGGGAGGCTTCCCAAATAGAGTCCCATTCCTCTGGCAGAGGAGGACGCCCCACGCCCTGTTCCCAGAGAGTGTGATATGGGCACAGGTAGAAGAATGGCCAAGGAGCAGAAGAATATGGGATGTATTGCATTTTTCTAAGGAAATACAGTTTCAACCAAAATCTGAAGAAAACCATTAAATTTCTCTTTTGTATTTATTGTATTTTTTATTCTATTAAAGGTTACATTGTCAGGCCCCTCTCTCAATCCGCCCTCGTCGGTGCTTAACTGGCTGATGTTGTCATGTTGGTACGCTGTGCCCTTTAAGGATAACGTCAGACGAACGCAGTCATCACGTCATTGATTTGTGATCAAGAGACCAACAAAGTGCGCTCGCACCAAAAGGGAGCACGCACCACGCAGGTGGCAACGGACGCCATTTAGGCTGGGGTCAGACTAGCGCACTTTTAACGTGCGTTCTGGCGCACATAATTACGGCCGCACTAGCAGCAGATGACGGGCAAGGACGGCCAATATACGAAGTACGGTCGCACGAAAGTCCGGCCGTGCAACGCAAGTGGAAAACGAACGCATTTTTCTGAGAACGCTGAACCGCTAGTACTGACGTACTGAGTGCGCAGCTGCGGCATAGCGGTGTGTTTGCGTGATTAGGAGATGTCAGACACTGCTAATGTCCAGCCAACATAACGTCCAGACGCAAAAAGAGTTTTATTGACGATCCGAAAAAAATCACGCACGAAAAATGCGCATCGTCTGACCGTTTTCGCGCACTCCGTGAAAAAATACGTCAATTCGTTCGGACGCACTTTTTTACGTTCGCGTGTAAAAATGCTTTCGTTTGACCCTAGCCTAAGGACTCGACGTAAAAGCGCTACGGTCGCCCAGAGTGCACCACGTCCGCGTAGCCACCTGTGTGCGTGATGACACGACGTCAGACGCAGCGCATTTGCGACGTCCATCACGTTGACGCTCAGAAGTTTTTTTTGGGCTGGCTGACTGTACCGGTCTTTTTAAATTTTAATTAATTTTGCTTCCCATATTTCCTGTAGGGTGGTGTCTACAGTATCTTCCGTCAGTACGTACGTCCATTATGCATGCAGAGTGCGCTCGTCTGACATCAACGCCATACATAGCTCTACGTGTTACACAAACACACACACACACACACCATCTTCCCAGTAGCATATAGAGCGTCAAGGTGGTCTGAGGCAAACATCGGGCGCCTAGTAATGTCACATGCTGGAGGTGCACGGCCTGTCCCAGCGCGACAATTACTGGAGCTCCAGTCCATAGGGGAGTGATGGAGGGCATCCCAGGTACCCAGAGCGCCCCCTGTGCATATAAATACTCATCACGGATTGGAGGAAACGGACGCAGACAAGTCATTCTTTACACGGCGTTTGTATGAAACAAAAATCAGATTTATTGATTACAAATCTATCAGCGAGTATCAGTTCTATGATCAGTATAAATCAGGAGCAAAGCCACGAGATCTCAAAGGATCCGCTTAATACCCAGCGATCAGGGGGTTAAACAATCTGCAAATCACACAGAAATAGCATTTACACCTGCACAACCTGATACAGAGATTATACTGCCCCCACTGGGGGCTATTCCATGTATCTACTACCCGCTCTAATACGCACAGGTGACATTCAGCGAACACCCAAATCCCAAATACACAGACAAACAGGGGGTTTATAAACCACGCATTGTGATAATTTGGGAAGGGAATCGGAAAATATGTAAATTCCTTGTCTAGCCCATTTCGGTCTACATTTCCAGTGCATTATTTAGCAAATAAAGCCCATTTTAGTGCCCAGTGTGATGCATATAGACAGTGCATCTTTAGCCGCAGTACATCCCCCCCCCCCACTCTCAGGTACCTCGTTCACGTGTCTGCACAGACACTCCATTCTTATCACAACCAAAATTAAACCCAGCAAGGACTGAAAGGGTTAAAGAGTTTTCACTCCTAGAATTCATTTTAAATTACACAAAATCCCCAAATTGTTCAAATTCTCAGCCAGGAAATATCCTTACCTACCCCGAACCCAGCAAGGAGCGGCTCAGTGAAGGCGGCAGTGAAGGTGTGTAAGTGTCTGATCGGGTCACACAGCTCATAAAAAGACAAACGTCCGGCCTCATAGTCCAGGAATATTCCAAATCTACAACAGGAAAGGGGACGAGGGAACTGGATTGATTTATTGTTATGTCTCACTGAATAATTATTATTATCCCTCCTCCACAAACCCCAGGACTTATTATTATCTCCAATCCCTGACCGCTTCCCTTTCCTCTTCATACTGGGATAGACCACCCCGACCCCCCAATACCCTGATTCATTGCCCTCCACTTCCCAGTAATGTCGCCCTGAGGAGAAATTGCTGGAGCTTAAAATGTGAGCATAATACTGAAATCTCTCTGGTGTTTCTGGGCGACTCTGGTCTATTTCTGACCAGGAAACAGTTTTTAAATCCTCCGATAAAGAAACACCATTACTAGCCGTGTTTACATCCAGTAACATGTCTGAAGCCGTGTTTACATCCAGTAACATGTCTGAAGCCTCCGGTACACGGTGCCATCTCATTACTCTGCTCACAATCCCAGTTAGGCCTGAGTGTAAGGTCTCTGAGATCAGACCCACATCCAGATCTCCTACATCATGGACCTTTATATCATGTCTCTCTGTGTCCTCCTCAGCATCACAATAGTCGGCTCTGTCTGATTCCAGTCTTTGTAAGACAGTTAATGGGTCACTCATGTCACACAGCTCCTCGATGTCCCCCATCTTCCTGGACAGCTCCTCCTTTATTTCCAGCTGCCGGATTAGATCTGAGACTCGGAGTGAGACCTGCTCTTCCTGCCGGGAGATCTCACTCAGGACTTGCTTCTGCAGGGCTTCCAGCTGTTTCTTGATGTCCCTAATCAGGGCAGTAACTCGCTCCGTTACCCCGGCTGCTTTTTTTTGCACTTGTCTCCTGATCGCCTCCAGGCTCTGGACTCTGTTCTCGGCCTCCTCTCTCTGTGAGGTCAGTTTCTGCAGAATATTCCTCAATGTGTCCTTCTTCTTCTCAGAGGCCTCATTCAGAGTCTCCACCTGGTGTCCCCTGTGCTCTCCGGCCAGGCTGCAGGACACACAGATACAGGCCGCGTCCACACAGCAGTAATACTCCAGGACCTTCTTGTGGACGGAGCATTTCCTGTTCTCCAGTGAAGTGGTGGGTTCAGTTAAGACGTGTTCCTCTGACTTGCTGTGTTTCTTTAAGTGTTTATCACACAGAGAAGCTTCACAATGTAGACATGTTTTAGCAGCCGGTACCGGAGAGTCACAGTAAGTACAGGGGATCCTGACCTCCTCCTCCTCCTCTGGGTAAGTAGATCGAAAACTGTCTGCGATGTTACGCAGCCCTGTGTTCTTCACCAGAGTCGGACGCTCCTTAAACTCTGCTCTGCACTCAGGACACTTATAGGCTCCAGATCCACCTGTGTGTCCAGCACATCCCCAATGCAGGTCCTGCAGAAGCTGTGTCCACATGTCAGGGTCACAGGATGCGTATAAATGCTCAGGCAGATGGAGCAGGTCAGCTCGTCTCTCAGATCAACAGACGCCATCTCTGAAAACAATGAGAAAAGAAAAACGTCAGTATTCTCATATCAGGAAGCTTGTGTTACCACATTATATACACACACGGTTTAAACACTGTATCATGGAACTCTTAACCCTGTAGGTTCCTGATTTGAGTTTTCCTCTATGTAGGGGTTGAGTCACTAAATAATGACTTTGAGCCCAGGATCTAAAAGGGCACAGAAGTGACTTCATTGCTCTTGTTCTGAAAAAGTAGGCAATACCTAAAAGTAAGCAATATGCATCACGTCCGGCACAGTGCGTGCCCTGCCGAAGGCTCAGAACAGGCCATGAACGTCCCATCCTGTGCAATGCGTATGCGCACCGCCGATCCATCAGAGACGCATGTGCCACGCACAGAGGCAATAGGCCAATATGTGCATGCACCTTACCCACTCTACGAAATCAGGCAATTGGCCCAACTGCGTGCACGTGCCCCCATGCGCGAGTACATCGGCCTTGTATTGACTAATCAATCAGCAATTCATTTATTATTTAATCAACAGGACACGAGACTGATTAATAAAAGTTTTCACCTTTACTTTCACCAGTTAGTGAACACACACACAAACTAAATAGTAGGCAAATGCATCAAAACTAGGGTTGCCACCTTTTCTTCAAGCCAAACCCGAACACTCTAGCGTTTGGCTTGGGCGGCCATTTTTTTTGTAGCGTATACATTATGCGTATATTTACATTATGTGTATATAATATGGCACGTGGTATGGCTGGCACACTGGTATTATGCATGGCAGACTGCCAATGATCTTCGAGCCTGCGCGCCTCACTCTGCAGAGAGTCGAGATGCTTTTCTTTTTGTGACGGTCCGGTCGGAGAGTGGATGGAGAGCGTCGCAGCACCATCAGCAAGTCTCGTTGGCTGCTCAGGACCAGTAGGGAGCTGCAGTGCCGCAAGCACGCTAGGGCACGACGAGCAACCACGTGAACATTGTCACATGAGCCCGTTGCGCACAGCGGCTCATGGGAGGAGGCGGGGAGGACGACACGTGACAGATGCATCGCCCAACCCCTCCCACAGTGGGCGGTGCGTCTCCAAAATAAAAAAAGACGGAGGAGAGGGCCGCGGTGCCGGGGGAAACGCAGGAAATGTAAGTATGAGGCAGGACTTGTGCCGGCACCTCAGAGTCATGTGTCCGGGTGGCAGAGGGTGTCAAACCTGGGCACATGACTCCAAACCCGGACAGTCCGGGTCAAAAACGGACAGGTGGGAACCCTAATCAAAACCCCCCAAGGACATTCTTGAAACCAGATTATCACAGAAACCAACACGTATGTAAATCCAAATCAATTTATCAATGCAAATGTCTCAACTAATGCATCAACCTGAAACATCACAGTATTCACACACGTGACAATCAAGAATTTTACACATTAAAAAGAAACATCACTGTAGTTCCCTAATTACTATTAATTAAACCACTAAGCTTCAAATGTGAATGCTGAGTCTGGCTGAGAGTAATGACACACATGGATGACATAAAAGCAATGTCGGAAAATAACCTTGGTACAAATAGTTCATTAGTTGTGATGGTCAATTAACCCTTTGAACTGCAGATGTAAATGCTGCCTCTGGCTGAGAGTAATGCAACACACACACAGATGGCATTAAACCATGACTAATGACAAAAGATTCCTGCTACAAATTTGTTAAACACAAGTCACTATTATTAGGATAAGCAATATACACTTATAACGAGGTGTCTTTAGGTTTCACTCAAACGCTGTGTAAAAAAATGACTTGTCTGTGTCCGTTTCAATCAGTGATGAGTATTTATGTGCACAGGGGGTGTTTCGGGTCCTCTGGTATTGTTAATGCATGTTACTCCCTGAGGTCACATGATGAACATGAGGCTGGTCATGTGATACACTGAGCATGATACGATAATGTTAGATTTTAATTTTCTGTAGGATTATAAATGTCCTATAATTGAAATTAATGCATATTGAAATATGGCACTTATGTGAAATTCCCCCCCCCCCCCCTTGTTCCAGTACGGTGTCTGTTCAATTTTGTTTCCTCTCGAGGCTGGACAGCGGGGTGATTGAAATAGATATCCTGTGTTAACTTAGAAATGCCCACGAAATCTTTGTTACATGATATAGAAATGTATCTGCTCTGATTGGCTGTTATATCACATTCCTAGGTATGTTATAGAAAAGAGCTTCCTCTCCACTCCTAACAAACATTTCTATTGAATGCTGAAATAATAAACGGGTCTGACTGACTACGAGCTACTTAGATGTTGATCTGCCATATCTTGGTGTGGTTGTTTCGATCATCTCCTCTGATCAGAGTCGCGCAGCGCCTTATTTCATCTTTGATATATGGGAAGAAAGCGGTCTATTGAAATCTCATATATGGTAATCTGTTTTAATTTGATTAAGACTCAAATTTAACAGATAATTCTATATAAGGCCATATTACATAGTTGGTGCTAACTTAACCAGAGCTGTTGTAAACTTCCCAGAGCCATTATAGCCTATGGAGGTTAAGTTTACAACAGCTCTGGTTAAGTTAGCACCAACATTGTAATACTGCCCATAGCCTTTATTATACAATAGTCATTATATTTATAAACACGATCATATTTTAATGATTGATCTTTCTTTGAGGCTTGGCAGCAAATTTTGACAAGAAGCAATTTGAACAAATGCGTAAAATATCCTGCACGTCTCATGTTTACAACTAGCAGCTCTAAGCAGGATTAGAAAATCCCAGCTGCCTGATGACGCGCGTGTGGGCGGAGGAAACTCCTCCACTTCACATTGATTTCTTCCAAAGGACACATGGAGGACAGGGCTGTGGCACACATCCTGACCACTTTAACCCCTTCACTACCAGGTGATTTTCCAAACAAAAACACGTTAGGAACCAGAGTTTTTTTTTTTGAAAAATCATTAATTATTAGTGAAAGACATGTAAAAATACTCCCAATTAATCTTTTACTGTACTAACATATTTGGCCAGTAGATGGTGTCATTTACTGCAAATTAAGTTACAGTCCGTGGTTCACTACACATAAGCCCCGTTCACACTGCATGGATTTTGAAATTATATATAATATAATATATATTCCAATCTTAGACCCGAATGCCGCCAACACTAGGCAAATAACATACCTGAGTGCAGAAATGCCCTTAGGGCAGCACATCAGGATTTGATTAAAAATAAAAAACTTTTATTGATACAACTTTAAAAGTACCTGTCCATTGACCGACGTTTTGGGCCGAAACGTTGGTCAATAGACAGGTACTTTTAAACTTGTATCAATAAAAGTTTATTTTTAATCAAATCCTGATGTGCTGCCCGATCTGAGATATATATATCTATCATCATGCCTCACTTATTAAATCCTTGCCTATCTCCCAATTTTTGCGGGTACTTCGCTATAATAGCGAGGCAGACCTTTGCGAGCAGCAACTGGCCGACATGCAGCTACGATTCCAGCAAAGGGGATACTCCTCCACCATGATGATCTCAGCGCTCAATAAAGCTCTGGCTAAACACGCAGGTGCCAGTGTTGCAACTCCATCTACACGGGAAAACTGTAGAATCACATTACCGCTGACCTATCACTCCAAAAGTCATCTGATCACTGCTGGCATTCATAAGCACTGGCACTTACTTCGGCATGATAATTCTCTGCCTGTACAATTCATGCAGCCACTGTTAATTGGCTATCGGCGTGCAAGAAATCTACGAGACCTATTGGTCCACACTGATCCTACAACATCTGGAGTTGGAAGTTCCACATTAGTCAAGAAAGGGTGTTATCGCTGCCCTAACGGTGTCACCTGCAACCAAATGACGCCGGGCAACTCGTTTGCTTATCCATACACGGGCAAAAAATTCCTCATACAGCATCGTATTTCCTGCATGACCACACACGTCATTTATTTAATCACTTGTCCGTGCGGCTTGGCCTATGTCGGCAAGACTGACCTTACGCTTCGGGACAGAATCAGAGGCCAACGCTCGGCCATTACCACGGCCTTCAGGGATGGGCAAACGGAGAAACCTGTGGCCAAGCATTTTTTGGCTACCAACCACCGACTACCAACCCTACGATTTATGGCCATTGACCATGTGCCTCCACTCTCCAGAGGAGGAAACCGATCCCAAATCCTCCTGCAGAGGGAGACCTATTGGACTCGCATTCTGGATACTGTAACCCCCAGAGGACTCAATGAATAGATTTCTTTCACTTCGTTCTTATCTTCACGATAACATCTTCCCACTTCAGCTCATTTTTGCTCTCTTCCCTCCTCTTTATTCCTTTTTCCTCATTTTTCCTTTTTTCTTTGTATTTTGATTTTATTATTTTTTTTCTTTTTCCTTTTTTTTTGTTTTTGTCTGTCTTTTTCCTTTCCTTTCTATTTATATTTATTTTTAATTTCTATCTTCACCTTTATCTTTGTTATTTCCATATTTACTTTCTATTTTCTATTATTTTTATATCTATATTTATTTTATTTTTCATCTTTTTTTCCCACCTTTCAATTACGTATTTTTATTTTTTATTATTTTTATTTGGCTTTTATCACAGCACACACACCTTATATACACTATTTTCTCTTAGATACACTGCCACGCACTATGTTTTACATTCACCATGCAGTTTCTTAATTTTTTTGTCTCACTTTTCAGTTCTTTCCTTCCCCCCCCCCCACTTCTTTCAACCTCATTTTATTCATTGACATTGATCAACCTTGTCACACACACACACACACACACACACACACACACACACACACACACAGTCAGTTCTTGTCCATGGGAGATCTATCCCCTTACATAGTCACAAACACAGGTCACTTTTTACTCCTTAGCATCATGCACTCACTTTTCCATACTAGTTTACACATAGATATCCAATATAGGGGCAACTACACCTGTCACACACTACATTACCCACATATACATTCAGGTATGCACACCCATACACATACATGTCACTCCAGAAATATAGTTCATTGTTGCTGATACACCGCTCTGTTCCTTTTACTATAGCAAAACCCTTTAGATCTTTAGCTGCTTTTTCTTTTTATACAGAGTATAATCTCTTTTTTTGTGCCTCCATGTCCCTGTTGTATTGGTTTTTAACGCTGCCTAGGGAGCAGCTCACCCCTCCTCTCCAAGCGTTGGTTGCGCAGGGCAACGCGGCCAGTAGTCGCAGCCTGATGACGTACATGCGCCGGCGACTTCCGGGTTACTCCACGCTGGGACGAGGCGGGGTGACTATCTCCATTCTTTACTCTCTGTATAAGTTGTTGTTATATACACCTTGAAAAAGGCCCGCTATTTTTTTGGGCCGAAACGTTGGAACTGTACTTATTTCTATAATAAATTAACATTTTTTACCTAGCCCCGGAGTGTCTCCCACCTTTATTTATTTTTCTGCATATTCTCTATTAGGGAGTTTAGCACCTGGGCTAAAATAAATATATATTTATTTTAGCCCAGGTGCTAAACTCCCTCTCTATATATATATTAGGGCTGTGCAATATTGACAAAATAATCATATTGCGATTTCTTGAATGAATATTGCGATTGCGATTTTATTTGCAATTTAGCCAATTGTTTTTGCTTTTTCAAACATGCTACATACATTCTAAATGAATTCAGTATTCAGCACATGGATCTACTGCCCCAGCACATGGAAATACTGCCCCAGCACATGGAAATACTGCCCCAGCACATGGATATACTGCCCCAGCACATGGATATACTGCCCCAGCACATGGATATACTGCCCCAGCACATGGATATACTGCCCCAGCACATGGAAATACTGCCCCAGCACATGGATATACTGCCCCAGCACATGGATATACTGCCCCAGCACATGGATATACTGCCCCAGCACATGGATATACTGCCCCAGCACATGGAATACTGCCCCAGCACATGGATATACTGCCCCAGCACATGGATATACTGCCCCAGCACACCTCTGTGCGCCACGTGTTCGGCTCCCTGTTAACTTCTGGCGGCATAGAGCTTGGGCGCTCGCCTGGGGGAACCATGTGACGAGCCGCGAGAACGTGGCTCGTCACGTGGTTCCCCCTGCGAGCGCCCAAAGCACCATGCTGCCGGAAGTTAACAGGGAGCCGAAAATTGCAGCCTTATGCGATTTATTAATTGCATGGTCGGAAATCGCGATTGCAATTAATTGCACAGCCCTAATAGCATATAATATATATATATATATTATATATATATATATATATATATATATATGCTATGTAGCTTCTCCAATGGAGCTGTTCACATCTTGCTGCGTGACGCTGTAGCATGACCCTTTTTTTGCGATTTGCATTGGTGGGGTTTTGCAAAATCGCGACGTTTTCACTCAATGTCACAAATATGAAAATTGCGTAGAAAAAATTGGCGATTTTCAAATTGCACAGTGTGAACAGGGCCCTAAGGCGGCGGGGGGGGGGTGTCAGACAAGCGCACTACATACATCTGCACTGACGTGCCTCCCGGTGTCCATCGCAGCATTGTGACGCTTCAACAGGGCTGGCCACACGCCAGGGGCGTACCTAGGAGGGGACAGGCCACACCGGGTGACACCACCCCCTAGGGTGACACCCTAAAATAAATAATAATCCTTTGGTTTTTTATTTTTGCAGAGAATTTTACCAGGAAGGATACATTGAGATTTCTCTAATTTTCAAGTATGTCCTGGGTGGGCAAAGTCTAGGCTGGCACTTTCCAGGGGTTGGCAAAAAACCCACCACTAAAGGGGTTACTCACAGAGCACCGAAATGACGCCAACATTTTGGTGTTCTGTTGTTCCCTGCACTTTGGGGAATCAAATTTCCCCACCCTGCAGTGAATTCACCACAGGGTCCCCGAAGTGCAGGGAGTCGGCCTACTTAAGGAAAATGTCTAGAATTTACATATAAAAGGTCCTGTGATTAATAAAAAAAAAGGTCTCTTACAGAAAAGAAAAACTGCTATAGGATGGATATGTTGGGAGTTTGCAACATCAACAAAAAAAATTATTCAAAAAAGAATCTACACTCGCCCCTTATTGCACAGCACAGAGGACGCATGAATGATCCACCATTGGCAGATTCATAATATATCATTATTATATGTATACGTCATGTCCTGCCAGAATGCTATAACTAAAAATATATATATTTTTTTAATTTTAAATTTTTTTTTTTTTTTTTTTTACCCACACATTTTAAAGTTGGGGGTGCCAAATATAGGATCTGCCCCGGGTGCCAAATGTTCTAAGTACAACCCTGCCACACGCTGTAGCGCGCACTACAACCGACATGTTAAACCTCCCCGTTGAAACACTTGGATGCGCGTTTGACGGGGCTGCAGCGCACTATCCCCCACAGGAGGATCGAGCCTTGCAGCGCACTATCCCCCACAGGAGGATCGAGCCTTGCAGCGCTGAGCACACTAACTACATTCAGCGAGGTGGCCAGACGGGCGTAAGAGCGGAAGGACTTCCACTCTCACTTATGTTTCTTCCGCCCTGAAAAATGCTCGTCTGACCCCGGGCTTCATGTATCCTCTTGTTGAATGTACGAACACACACACACACACACACACACACACACACCCTCCGCAGAAGGAATCCGAGTGGTTTGTTATGTGGAGAAATGTTTGTTGTGTTCAGGTTCATCTGATGCTCAGATTAATTATTTTGTTTCATTTAAATCAGGTCGTTGCTAGAAGATAAGTGCGAAAACAAATCTATAGGTCCCTGCACGATTATCCAACTGCAGCTATTTATAGAGCACCAGCATAGTCTGCAGCGCTGTACAACGACTAGAACAAAAAGAAACGTAAAATAAGTTAGATACAGTGAACACTAGGGAAAGAGGACCCTGTGTGTATTAACCCTGTCAGCTCTGTGTATATTAACCTGGTCAGTTACAAGTATATATGAAAGGTGAGCAGGTTCTGTAGCGCCATTGATTAGACGGTAAAGTAGTGTTTCCCAACCGCGGTCCTCAAGTCCCCCAACAGGACAGGTTTTGCAGATCACTTGGGGAAATACAGACTGAATCCTGCAATCACTGAGCAGCCAATCCTATCCCCTGTGCTGTGCATATCCTGCAAACCTGACCTGTTGGGGCTACTTGAGGACCGCGGATGGGAACCACTGCTGTAGAGGGATGATGTGTGAAATCCAAGGTACGGGGTTAGAGGTAAACAAATCTGGCAGAAGCATTCATTACAGACTGTAGAGGAGTGAGGTGCAGGATATGAGGCCTCAGGGAGCCAGGGAATCTGTATAATGTAACACAGTATGCCTCACAGAGCCGGGGAATCTGTATAATGTAACGCAGTATGCCTCACAGAGAGCCGGGGAATCTGTATAATGTAACACAGTATGCCTCACAGAGCCGGGGAATCTGTATAATGTAACGCAGTATGCCTCACAGAGAGCCGGAGAATCTGTATAATGTAACAGTTCTGAAAATATAAAAAGGTAATACCAGCCGTTGTGTCGTCGCTCGCTACTCGACGTCTCACGCTAACACACAGTGATGTGTATCAAAGGATTCTTAAAAATAAAGGATATACAGAAAGATAAAACATTAAAAGCTGGAGCAGGGTTTGCTCTCCTATTGCTTTGTGTGTGTAGATTTGTTATTCGGTCTCTCCCTTTTGTACAGCGCTACAGACCTTGTTGACGCTTTATAAATGCTTGTAACTGGAAGTAAAAGGTTAAAACATTATTAAAGTAAAGCCTGGACACTGCAATAACACAAAGACTCCGCATAGATAAAGTGATATACAAACTTACCAGATTCAGATGCACAGAACATGACCAGCCATGTGCTCTCAGGTCCAAGCCAAACCACAAAATGGATGATCTTCCTGGAACTCCTGATTGAATGAAAAGAAGGTGGGACTAGCATCTTGTCTCCCCTCCCCCACCAGCAATGTATACACCATTGTTCCCAGTGGGAGTCACCATATGAGGTAATCACTAGAGTAGGCTGGTTTAATGATGTCACAGCTAGACTTGTGCACCGATTTTTTTTAGGTTCGGTTCGTTCCTATTTTGTAAATTTTCGTTTCGGCCGATTTCCGTTTCGGTTCGTTTCGTTTTCGTTTCTTTTTTCGGATCGACTTTGTTTTCGTAATTTCGGAAATTTTCGTGTTTTTCGGAACGTCTGTTCTCCTCGTTTCAAAGTGTCTATTCGTTTTGACGTAAACTAATGGTTTTTCGGGTCCGATATTTCTGTCGATACGATAATTCTGCCATTGAGATTTCTCATGTTTTACAAGAAGGATACATTGAGATGGGAATGATACAAAATTACAGAATCAGCGATATAACCGAAAAATATGTTGTCCGAAATTACTGAAATGGAACCGAAATCAAGAATGGAGCCGAAATTACGAATGGAACGAAAATGATTTTCGATTTTACACATTTCTAGTCCATTCGAAAATTCGTTTCGTTTCGTAACGTTTTCGGATCTGAACATTTTCGTAACATCGGCCGAATCCGAATGCACGAATCGGGAAATTTCGTGAAAATTCCGAAATCCGAAACGCACATCCCTAGTCACAGCTAACACAAAGGGCAACAAGCCTCACACTGCCCCTAGTGTTCCCTCTTTGATATAACACTATCAGGGTTATTCAAAGAGATCCGAATTGCTGGCGAAAGGGAGCCGAACAGTGAAATTCAGCTTACCTTTCCTGGCCATTCGGCTATTCAGAGAGCAGGCAGTTCGACAAATCTTCGCGAATTGCCTGCACATTCGGTGCCTGTTCGAGGGCAGTGAAATCCCCCATAGAGAAGCAATGCTTCGGCTATTCAGAGAACAAAAAACAGCAGTGAAAAGTTGCCGAATTTCCCTGCTGTTCAGTGTTTTCATTCGACAGGTTTATTCAGGCGAATCCCATAGGCTTCAATGTTAAAAATATTCCCGTTTTAATTCAATACCTAATAAACCGTTGATTATAATATTCTGCAGTAAAAAGTCTCTTTATTTATAGATTTATTTTTAGGATCTTTTTAGGCATTTTTCAGGATTTTCTTGCGAATTTTTTTTGAATCGTTCTTTTTTCTGTCACAGCCCTTTTTATTATCATTCATTGGATCTTATGTATCTGTATAATGTAACACAGTATGCCTCACAGAGAGCCGGGGAATCTGTATAATGTAACACAGTATGCCTCACAGAGAGCCGGGGAATCTGTATAATGTAACACAGTATGCTTGACAGAGAGCCGGGGAATCTGTATAATGTAACACAGTATGCCTCACAGAGAGCCAGGGAATCTGTATAAACGTAACACAGTATGCCTCACAGAGAGCCGGGGAATCTGTATAAACGTAACACAGTATGCCTCACAGAGAGCCAGGGAATCTGTATAATGTAACACACTATCAGGGTTATTCAAAGAGATCCAAATGGCTGGAGAAAGGGAACCGAACGCTGAAAGTCAGCGTTTGGTTACCTTTCTTGGCCATTCAGCTATTCAGAGAGCAGGCAATTCGCCAAATCCTGGCGAATTGCCTGCACATACGGCGCCTGTTCGAGGGCAGTGACATCCCCATAAAAAAAGCAATGCTTCGGCTATTCAGAGAACACAAACCAGCAGTGAAGGGTTCCCAAAATGCCCTGCCATTCGGTGGTTTAATTCGGCAGGTTTATTCAGGAGAATCCCATAGGCTTCAATGTTAAAAATATTCCGGTTTAATTCAATATCTAATAAACCGTTCACTATAGAATTCTGCAATAAAGAGTCTCTTTCCTTATAGATTTTTTAGGATATTTTAAGCATTTTTCTGGATTTTTTTTAACTTCACTTATTTTTTCTGTAACAGCCCTTTTTATTATTATTTAGTGGACCTCATATGTAAATTTCAGACATTTTCGCTCAGTAGTTTCTTTGCAAACAGCGTTTCACTTTTCAATCATTCTTGCAAACCGTTTTCTTAATTTATTCACTGCCTCTTCTGCGGTGTCGGCTTTTTCCGGAGGCTTCGTGTGATCGGCTCCTGCTCGGGTTTTTCCGGTGTCTTGGACGCGTTAATCCAGATGTTTTTGCGGGTTTTCGGCCGGTTTTGCAGTTAGTTTTCATTGGGTTTGCGGTGGCCTTTCCCTGCAATTTGGGGACCCTGTGGTGCTTGCTGAATACACCGCAGGGTCACCGAAATGGGATCGGCAAAATTAACCAAACGTGCGATGACTTTTCGAATCTCTTTGAATTACCCTGTATGCCTCACAGAAAGCCAGGGAATCTGTATAATGTAACACAGTATGTCCCACAGAAAACCAGGCAATCTGTATAATGTATTAGTATGTCTCACAGAGAGCTGGGGAATCTGTATAATGTATCAGTATGCCTCACAGAAAGCCAGGGAATCTGTATAATTTGACAGTATGCCTGACAGAGCCAGGGAATCTGTATAATGTACCTCACAAGTCAGACCTACAATATATTTATTCAAAGGACTCGAATTGCACCTAAACAGTGAATTTCCCTG